>JAULBU010032921.1:0-16099 GCA_032358235.1 Odonthalia washingtoniensis
GCGATTCATTTAGTGTTCTGAAATCAGATATGTTGAATCGAAATGGTGCCAGGAAACGTTTGGAAAGATTGTCGGGGTCAACAATGGGAAATTCGGAACCCCGATCTAAAGTGGCGAGAGCAGGTAGTTGCAAAAGTAACGATGTGGTAGATGAAATTGGTGGGCCTAGTTCTAACATGGTTGTGGGAAGGCGCGCTGATCGCTATAATGGCGATCAAATTACTGCAGTTGACGTACATGCGTACACAAATCATCCTAATATACCTGACGATGTTATTGAAATATGGTGATGGCGACAATATTAGTGAATGGCGGGTTATATTATATTCATCTATTTTGTACCAAATGATGGATAGAGTACAGATAAAGGTTGTGTGAAGGTTTCTTAAATTGGTAGATAAAATCTTAAAGAAAGTATAATAAGGCATACTTTCATGTTGCTATATTGAAAATGAATTATCGTGAAGAAGAGGAGTAAAAACTTGTGGCGATTGATTGGTATTATTACGTAAAGGTTGAGATGACGTTGATGTACACGTACTACGTCCGGTATCTAGTAGATACCTGTTGTTCGTTCAAGAAGAATTTCGATTCAATGTAAGGTGTGCTCATATTATGTGGGAAATGATGAAGCAATAGATGATGAAATCTAGTCTAAGGGCCTTCTTTGACAATTTAATGGAAATATGGGATGATGGTGACATACTACTGTCCCCATTATCCCACATTTTCATGAAAATGTTGGCCGAAATTTGTCTCCCCTAGTAGTGGAGGCAAAATACCATTTTCATTTCTCACAAGTACCCAGAATACTTTACTTTAAAAAATGGAAATGTTGCAATATATGATGTGGCTTACGAAATAGGAAGAGAAGATCGACGACCATTGAAATTGAATGAGGTGGTGAACAGAGGAAAAAGGGAAGAACAGTTGTCATGGAGAATGACGTTGATGAATATATCATCTGTAGCCTCGTGTTTCTGGTAACATTGTCACCAGGTATTGGTCAAAGAACTGTCAGTTCTTCGACCAATTCCCGGTCAGTAGTGTGACAGATGTGACCGAGAAACGATGGCGTAACAAATTCCCTCCATATGAAATTCTTTTTCTTACAGAAAATTATATAATTGATTTCCTGTTGCCAAAAATTAAATATTTAATTTTCTGCAAAAAAAATTCCTCTATATGGAGAACGAAAAAATTAAATAATTGATTTCCTGTTGAAAAAATTAATTATATAATTTTCCGAAAAAAAAGAATCTCATATAGAGAAAAACGGCATATATGACGTTGTTGTGTGCATCAGCAGCTGCAAGAAAGTTGGGTTTTAGTATATTGTTTAATGTAATGTTTTTCCAGCTTGCAATGTACGTAGCAAAGCATAGCAGCCTCAATCGCCGATTTTCAACGATTTTCTAAAATATTATGTTTACTTTCAAAATAAAATGGTGTTTTATTGACATTAAAAATGACAAACCTTGGCGATTTAAATTTTTGTCCACTTAATTTAAATGTTATATTTTCGTCATTTTATCTTCGTTTAAGACTGCGTTTGTTTCCAAAATATTAAATAATTGATTTTCCACAAAATCTCCTCCATATGGAGGATATTTTTAAGAAATCAGAGCCTTAATCGCCGATTTTCAACGATTTTATAAAATATTATTTTTACTTTCTAAAAAACATAGTGTTTTTCGATATTAAAAGCGACAAACCTTGGCGATTTAATTTTTTGTCCACTTAATTGAAAAGTTATATTTTTCGTCATTTCATCTCCGTTTAAGACTGCATTTGTTTGTAAAAAATTAAATAATTGATTTTTCGAAAAATCTTCTTCTCCATATGGACCATTTTTTTAAAAAGAAAGCAACCATAATTCTCGTTTTTAAAAAAACGGAAAGGTTTTTCTAAAAATAAAGATAATTTATGGTTATTTTGATAACGATAAATTGACTTCATTTTAAAAAATCACCAGATTGACCATTGTTTTCAAAACTGAAAGACTTCAATCATTATCTGAACACTTATAATATTTATATTCATCTCCAACAAAAGCTTCTCGAAATGTAATCTTTGAACATGTTTGAACATCTGATTATCTTTTCCAGTCGGCGAAAACTAGACTACCATTTTGATTACGTAAAATACCGCCACCTGTTCGTGTAGTATTGATTGATTCAATTGCCGCTGTATACCGTGCGGAATTTACACAAACTACAGCACGTGCTGTTCGCCTTCCTCAACTTGTTTGTGCAATTAGTCACGCTTTGTTACAGCATCAACATCTAATTAATAATATCAATGATTGGGTAGGAAGAGAAGCTGTGTGCGTTTTTGTTAACCAAGTTAGTCAATCGGCTGATAAGTATACAGGCGATTTAAATGCTATAATTTCTGCTTTGGGTATTGTTTGGAGTCAAAATGTAGATACCCGATTATATCTGAAACGAATTTCAGGTAAGAAACGAGTGGTAGCAATAATTCATTCTATTTATCTACCTCATGAGGCTCGTACGGTATGTTTCCAAATAACAAGTGAAGGCATCATTCCCGATCATGACTAACCGTTAATATTCTAAAATATAAATTATTTTTTTTAAAAGAACGAACAAAGAACTAAACCGCAAAATTGTTACTACTGTTTTCATAATCGAGGGCAATGCGTTCATCGTCTGTTTGTTGTACGTAACTGAATTTTGAAGGATGATGAATATAAGCTTTAGTATAACATTTTTCCTTTCTACTTCTTCTGTATGGAATGCGCATATAGATAATAATTGGAATAGCAACGATACAAATAACTGAAGCAATACAAGCAATTAGAATAATATGTTTTCCATCTGATTAACTAGCGGATGGTTAAAAATTTCGAACCTATATCTAAACCAATTTGAGTCATCAACAATTCAAATAAATCTTCTTCTTTCTGTGAATGTAATTTAACAATATCATCATCATCATTTTCATTACTGTTCAAATCATGATCCCAATGAACATCTTTCGAAATATTTTGTGAAACTGATTGACCATCTGTTGAAATACAAACATACATTATGTAAGAAAGGAAAATACGTTTTCCTTTAATTTCTCGTCCGTCTACGCTAAACGTCCATGAGTACTAATAGACCTTGAACCCTTGAAATGAATTTGTTGTGGCATGTCAGGTAAAATTTCACAACATTTTTTAGTATATGTCTGATCAAAAATTGCATAACTCTGAAATATAATTCAGAATCGTGTGTTGGTGTACTATCTTTACCTTCTTGACTGAAAACCGTACCGGAACTACCAACAATTGGTAAACCAACTGTGCAGTTCTCAACGGACATGACACCATGTTTTAAACAATTTTTAAGACTCCATATTAAAACAGCTGCATCAACTTCAAAGCTCAACTAACAATCCAATACGCTTTCACCAACCCATTGCTTTTGTCAGTACTAACATCATTCAATATAACATAAGGATGAATCGAATCAATAACACTCAATAATAATCTTACGATTCCAGATACATGACCATCAGTACTTAAACCTCTCCTTGTTAATTCACCAGATCCACCTGGTGTATGTTCAGGAGGACGTTTATCTTTTGACATTTCAACAAGATAAAATAATTGCACTTTTGGTTTTTCGGTCAATGGCTGTCTGGGATGATGGATATTCACCTAATATAGATCGTGTAAAAACTACTGCTAATGACGTCCCAGATGCACCATATCCCCAATATTCTATTCCTCCATGTACTGCATAAGTTTATCAGTTGTATTCGACAATGCAGAAGGTGTTGAAGTCGATTTTATGCTCATTTTGCTTGAAATGTTTGTCGTTGTGTTATCTTGTTTAGTTTTTGAAAGGATATCTTAGTGGGAGAAGGAAAAGGTTAACACTTTCCCTTTTTATTATTTATTCAAACATTATTTTGAAAATGGAAAGTTATTTTGAAAATTATATTGATCCGGAACAAACAATTTATTCAAAACATATACAGGAAAGAAATTATTTTTTTAAAAATAGATTTCTTTAAATGTTTTTTTTCATGTTTTTTTTAAATCGGCTGTGAAAAACATTACGACTTCCACACATTCATGAACGTGACGAAGATGATAACAGCAGGAAACGGTAATGATTGCTAATAATGCTGGTGCAAGATAGCATGGTTGATGCGGTTTGAAGTTTTCGCTCTTTTAAATTCCCCCTCGACAACAAAACAATCATGTTAGTTTCTTGTTTGCTCCACCAATAATGAATGTAGTATCTGCTTCATAATTAAATACAACATGTAACGTATCAACACCATTGTATTTTCACCAGAAGCCATCATTGTACATATGAATAATCATGATAAACAACTGACACTGAAATGATTATTTACTATTCATAAATGCTGTACTAAACATAAACAACATATGTTTTTCCTGATTGAAAATAATCATCATATATTAATAATATGTGATGATAACAAAATATGTTACCAAGTAAATATTAAACCAAAATACAATGTTTGATAATTATATTCACTGTGATGATATGAATATGAATATGGGTATTGGTGAAGGATAAATGTCACCTATAGATGTATTGAACAGTTTGAAGGCCAAAGAGAATTTAAAAGATGATACGTTTGCAGATATGTATTTACATACCGAAGAAATTGATTTGATGTAAATTGATTATTTGAATTGATTGATCAATATGTGAATGTTGAATTTTTTGGATTTTCAAATCCAAGAAGCTGGAATTTTGATAGATTACTAAGTACTGATGAACAATTATTAAAACAAGTTTATTCAATTAATAATAAACTTGATCAATATCGTTTAATTGAATGTTTGGATCTTGAAACTACTAGCTTCAGGATCTAAACATTCAATTCAAAATTTGTAATAGTATTACAAATTTTGAACTTTTCTTAGGTAGGTCACCACTACCAACACGTAATACATGGAATATTGATACAGATTTATTAAATGCTACTGTCACCATGTCGGAATGTCTTTTCGGATGGTCCAGTAAGGTTATAATGGATCGTGATTATTACCCTATTCAGATTACAGACCAACAATTTGAATTTATAGAAATTGTTCATGATGGTATTGCTACTGATCGGAGCTTGATTGTAAGCTGTTTCTGTATCTGCGATATCTATTGATGTTAGACAACTGGCTGAGCAAGGCGTCATTTTATTATCTCCATCTTACTAAAAAACATTTCGTTTCTTCTTCTTATATATAAAATAAAAGGAAGACTACCTACAAAAATATCTACAGTCGAAAAAAAGGAAAAGAAACAATAGCTAGCATATATTTAAATGGAGCAAGCACATATCTAAACTGAGAAGAATTGCCAGGTATTTATTTCAATTTTGATAAACAGTAGAAAACAAATCAGAAAAGACTGCAATAATAAAAAAAGCGTCACGATGAAAAGCTAGATTATCCTCTTTTTTAAAAAGAGGGTCAACAGGGAGATGACATATTCAAATTTCATTGGCCGCACGAACTCCAATACTATCGCTACAAGCTGAAGATGAGGGTAATCCATTATTAATGGAAGCTTTTCCTGATCCAATCCCACTACTTTTTCTCATGGTCGTATTATAACTGGTGTCTGTCACAGACACCATCAGTACGGTCCCTATACTCCAATCAATGCGAGAATTACTTTTTGAAGCACCATCTCTTTCTCTGTCCCTTTCCCTTTCCCTTTCCATATTTTTTCTTCGATGATGATGACGATGATTACTATGTTGTTGGTACGATTGCGTTGATGATGAAGAATTTTTGGTATTAGTATTATGATGATCAAATTGACCACTTCGTTGTTGTATTGATACTCTACTACGCATATGTGCAAGTAAAGCAACAGAAGAAAGATATAGAACCATTTCAGCAAAACCTGCATGGCCAGAAACAAGATAAGATTCAGTAGCCAATTCTTCAGAATACCCTGAATTTTCTAATGCTAAAACACCTGATGGTATTTCACCTACAGAACTAGTACCCCTACCATCATTCGTACCACATGCTGCTTCAATTAACGATGATTCCATTACTGCTCTTTCAACTTCATTTTCTTTTGATTCAAGCCATGTTGCTTATTCATCACCTATATCATTACTTGTAATCGGATTACTACAATCCATGAAATTTCCATTAATATTATTAATATTATTAATATCATTTGTATTATGTGTGTTTGAATTTCCATCCACATTTGATGTTGTTGTTGCAGCTGTTGATGATCCTTGTCCAACAACAGCTTCACATGACGGGTTCGTACTCGTTGCACAACTACCAGTACCATTATAGTTTAGCCTTTTTGAACATACAATTGAAGAAACAACGGCATTATAATGACAACCACGGTGAAAAATTAAACGAATACGATGTTGATGATCACCATGACAAACATTTTTACGACTACCATTGCTTTCATTAGCATTAAATGATGTCCAAGAATAAATAATAGTAATAGGAGCATTAAAATATGAATAAACTTAAATACATTTACCATAAAGTTCAGCAGCAGCTTGTAATTCTAAATGATTACCATAAGTCCCATCACCTTTTTTCTTCTGACATATCTTGAAAAATCCTCTGCTACGAATTGACTAAAATAGTCACGTTCATCAACTAAATATTGCACGATTCTGCATCTCCATGTTCCATGTATTTCAGCATCTACATAAAATTATGTATCGTACATAGATAGGAAATGTTTTTTAAATCATTAGCATAATGCTAAGAGCATCTAGAAAAGATGAACACTTTTGGTTTCGAGAAATATTCGAAGTGTGCACTGTATATTGGCAAATGTGACCCAAAATGGGCTGCAGGTCCAATCATCAGAGGCCTCGAAAATCTTTCTTTGAATAAAATATTAAAGCGTAGTACAGTGCATGTACACAATAGTACAGATATTTTCAACCAGTTGGATGGCACGCTGCGTTGACATGTGTCACCAAACCCTTATATCAATCAATTCGTGGGTGTGTATTTCCCACCACGGCGGTAAACATGACATGGAGGTTTCAGATGGATCAAAATCATAATTGGTCTGGCCTTCACTGTAATACTATTACAGTGAAGGACCGACCACAACGGAATCAATTTGAAGTGCATATTATGTACTTCAAAGTGATTCGGTTGTAGCTGTACATGCACGAATGGCTATCTTCTCAAAGTATCATTTCATATCATTGGCCAATTGACCTATTTTTGAGTTAAAAATAAATTGGTCAAATTTGTCCAAGCACTCTTCGGGGCACACTTTGGCTCCAAAAGAATTCCCCGAAACCTGCTTCCCTGCGAAATGGCCACGAATGGAGATGCCTAAATTGAGCACACTTAGACTAAATCTAATCAATCTGTGCCCCTTTTCGAGATGCTCTAATGACCTAAAAAATAGTTCCCTTCAGGTCTCATTTCAACCCTGTGTAAACATTTTTCATTTAATTGTACATTAAATTCAACTTCTCTTTCTCGTAATGTACGCAGTGGTATTTCTTGTTGAGGTTCCCTTTTTTGGAAGGGAACAAAAATGAAAAACATTTCCTCCATATCCCTAAACCGGTTAAATAGTCCAAAAGAACTATTTAGCAAAAATCAAAATTTTTGATGACCCCTGAAATAGTCCTTTCGGACTATTTAGAGGGGTGAAATGGGTCACATTGTACTGAACATAGTGACTAAAGATCTATTATCGACCTTGTAATGCAAACTCCACGAGATTCGTGTCATCCTGTAGACCATAATCCATGTGCTACACGTGAAATTCGTTGGATGCGACCTCATTATACAAACTCAAAGGTGTAGTGACGTTTTTATAAGTTCAAAGAACCGCGACTTACTTGTAACATGGACTAAACTCGTGAAACTAAGGAATAAAACCTTACACCACAACAGTCAGCTATGCAACGGACAGCCCGTGACCCGAATAGTCTATTAGATAAGACAATAGTCAATGGTAATGCGAACTGAATTGTTACAACATCACCGGAAACATCAACAACTACACCAGAAACAACCATATCAATAGCATCAGTATTTACAAGAGGTAACGATCAAACAACAAATCGGGTGGTCCCAGCACGAACTATGGGAAGATTGAGAGGAGGAAATAGTTCGGTTTCATTTTTACGAGGGAGAGTTGGACGTGGTCGAAGAGGTTCATGAGGTGCAGGTCGTTGTTCGAGAGGAAGATGTGGCGGAGTGAGAGGTGGGAATAGAGATGACCCCTCCTTAACTTGGAAAATGCGGGCCTCTCGTAATTCCGAATACTTGGAATTTAAGGACGAAGGTAAGTTCGTTAAAGATGTGTTTTCTGAGAAGTCGATTGCTTTCGCCAAACATGCTGTTGAAATTGTTGAAACTGAGGTGGCAGCTCGTCGATTGGTACCAACACGGCCGTCCCGCGTAATTATTCTGGTAGACGAAATAATTCAACTACTCAGAAAATGCATTAATCAGGCCGTTAATTTGTCTACTGAAACTACAGGGTCACAAGTAGGAAGCGGGACGGCGATATTCAGTCTTATGGTCAAATAATAGACGTTGTACCTGGTGCGGAATATGCAAATGTAAATGGTTCGAATCTGATTTCACGAAGTCCTAGTTCCCAGTACGTTACTGAAGAGGAGGTAATTATTAATGAACCAACCAGTGATAATTTAATGGATATCGAACAAATCCGATCGCAGATTGCCGGTTGGAATAAAAGACGCCGTATTGGTGAATTTAAAGATGGTGACGGAAAACGACTTAGATTATCTACTGCAAAGTGCCATGGTTTCTGAAACTCGACAATAAGCGCTATTGCGTAGCTTGTGCTGATTTGTTTTCGTACCAACTGGAAGTTGATGGTTAATGGAGAAGACATCAAACGATCAATGGATGTCAACTGTATGAGGTTTCTTTATGTAACGAATCCCGTCCACCTTTCAGGTATTCGTGCTTTGACTACTGGGACTCTGTGAGGGATATGGCAGCCCGGAAGACGTTTCCTGTTAATAAAACTCTTTGAGAAGCCCTGCAAATTACGGTCAATTCGTACCAACTGCTGAAATTCCTTAAGAATACCAGAACATCATTAAAATCATTAAAGTCAGGGGGCAAAAATCAATAAATAATCCAAAAGGACTATTTAATAAATAGTCGTAAAGGACTATTTAGACGGTTTGAAGTGGCAAAAGTGGTGTATATTTAGTCAGTTCTACCAATCTTGAAATGAAACGAATTCTCTTTGGGTTTTTTTGATACGATTCAGCATCTCCTGTATAACATATGTGTCCAAATGTGGACCATTTTGACAACATGTAGCGAACTTCCATGCTTCTTAAATTAAATAGTCGAAAGGGACTATTTAAAAAACCGGTTTAGGGATATGGAGGCTGAAAAATTGCAGAAAATTAAATAATTAATTTTTTGTTTCGAAAAATTAAATATTTTCTGTTTTGCAAAACGTTTTCCTCCACATGGAGGCCAAAAAATTGCAGAAAATTAAATAATTGGATTTTTGTTGCAAAAAATGAATTATTTAATTGCCTGCAAAAATGCGAACCCATATGGAGGAAATTTTTTTATGTCATTTTATCTCGGTCAGACCTGTCATATTCATGACCGGGTATTGGCCGAATAACTGTCGGCAGATACACGGGGCTACAGAAGTTGTCTTCATCGACTTCATTCATCGTGCTCCTGTTCGTCCCCTTGTTTTCTCCCTCCGGAACCTCTTCCATTTACGGAGGATGATAAAGAAAAAAGAAGTTAGCAGATAATATGTAGAGAACTTCCCCAAAGCGGCATAGAGGAAGTAGTACATGGACTGTATGATCCGTTGAGAAAGTATGGCAGAAACATTGACCTGGAACTTTTATAGTCAATTCCTTGGAACCTTGAAGATTCCAAAAAAGTGGATAAAGAACTAATGAAATTGTTTTACATCAACATGTATGTGTTACGAAAATCCAATGCAGGTATCTCTGTGTCAAAAATGGAACGATGAGCAAAGTTTGGGGAATATAATAAACGGGCGATTCTTGCCAATTGAAATTGGACTATTTAAACCTGAAAGGGAGTATGTTAGTCTAGTTGAAAATGTCGAAGAAGCGAAAAACCCGGAATTTAGTGTATCTAATTCTTGTTTGAATGCATACGTAAAATGATTGACGTGAAAATAGTTTGTATGATGTGGAGAAAACTATTGGAGAGAAATAGGAACAAATGTCATACGAGGGATGGCCAAGGTGGCATAAATTAACAGCGGGCACGGAGAGAGCAAGAACAGGAACGAGGAAGAAAGTAGTTTGTATCATTATAGAAGATGAGGGGCTCATAGCTAGTCTACACATTGAAAGCGGACATGAAAGAAGAGTGATAGTAGTACTTCATGGACGATTCTAGACAACAACCAACAGAATTTGGCATGTAAATAGTGGAAATGGACGTGTTAAAGCTCGTGTTTCATTCTGAGTATCAGTATGGGAAACCCTTTTTCAATATTTTCGGAATCCAACAACATTATCTTCACGAGCTGGTGCTGTGGGACCATTAAAGGAATGTTTTTACTGTTCAATGTATGGCCTAATCTACATATTCCCCAGTCTTCATCTATTATCATCGTAACTGTCATCAGGCCTGTAATATGATCCACGAGCTACGACACTGAAAAACAGCGGTCTTTGGCAGTAGGGAACATACTCTATCTCCTTTTCATCCACGGCCAGCTCCAAGAACGGCCTGGCCGTGGGATACACGGTGGTGAGCGACATCCTAGAGGACCGGGAACACATTAATGGAATAATATTTTATATTCCAACTGCATATCGCCCTACTAATTTCGAATGGATATGTAATGGAAAGACTGCAATTTTAATTCTCATGTAAATGTGAATAGCTCCCTTTCACCTCTTTCTAGTAGGCATTCATGACGTACAGTAATTGCATTGCTGGTGGCTTAGCTGCATTCCTCTCTGATATTTTTGTATTGTTGGTGGTCATACACGGACTACTGTAAACACTGCCTTCATAAAATTGGATTAAAAAGTGGTGACAGCAATGACCAAAATTGGGCCCAAATTATTTCTTATGATTGATTGTCGCAACTGCACGTAACCACAAAACAACGAATGCCCGACCTTCATAAAATTACTAGTTTTTGACAATATGAATGCCCAAGGAAAAACTACGATGTTTGAATGTCCATTCTACGAATGGCCCAATGCGGGCGTTCATATCGGTAAAATAAATGAATGGTTACCTGGCACATCCGTACACTTTCACCACTTGAAAGTAGGCATTAGGTTCTGGAAACAAAGATTGTATAATGTGGTACAGAGATCTGGATGAAACGTTGTTGTAGAAACACAGCATGTGTTGAAATAAGGCGTATAGTTGAAATTGTTGATCTTTTGCACTGTTTCAACCATGCTGGTTTGCAATCATTTTGGAATTAGACAGATATGACTGTTTGAAGACTGTATTGAAGTGCTCAAAAGGTGATATATCAGCAGTAGTTGCGCTTCCAAACCTAGAGCGGTCTTCTACCACGTGGAATAGAAATGGAACTTCAGTGTGTGGATTCCTGTATCGAAATATTTCTGAAATGTTTCTATGCATTGCAATTTGAGAATAGTAAGTCTGTTCCCCATGTAATCTATCGATTTCTGTGACCATTTCAATATAGTAAATCTTGCAATAATGTTGTATAATTTGTACAAATGTTTTCCAACGGAGAATTATCCTGGTAACCAGGGACTCTATATATAGATCCTACCACAAATTGGAAAACGATATCCAAACATTTATAATCTTTTCCCTCTAGCATTTCTCAAATTAAATTACTTACGAAGAAACCTTTCAACTGTTGGGACTTCTCCCTTGTTGACAAGTTAAAATGGAAACAGAGTACACCGAACTGGTTTTCTTTTGAAATAAAAATTGAATCATAAGCCCGTAACAACGCCACTTGCTGCGTCTGAAATTGTTTCGAGTTCGTCCCTTTGTCCATGTATTTCATTTTTAAGAATGGACCTGACAGATATGTCATGAAACATGTTTTGATTGATTTAGGAGTACCGAGATGAAGGTTATTCAATGGTTCAGACGAAAATATTTACAAAACAGCTGGGAGAAGTAGGTGCGGATGTCGCTTCTCCAACGTTTGCAGAAATGATACTCATGGTAGAACATAAATGTCCAGCAGAATTTGTTGTGCTTCCATTTGTAAAACATGTTTTCTCTGCCGTTGATGACGCTGTATTTGTTGATTTCAACAAAGAGGTAAGCGCATGCATTCCGGTTCGTACATAGTGAACGGATCTGGGAGGTGATAATGTAGATATTATACCTGTCTTGAAATTGGTTGAAGTTCCTAAGCATCTCACGCATGGTCGTGTGGTGGTAAAGTTATGTAGAACTCCAGACATGTCTTTGCTTTCTGGTATGTCACAGAAGTATGGCACTATGACAGGGAAGAAATTCCATTTTATCTTGTTGTTTGTACATACCGTAAACACTTCCATGGAACTTTCAATTAACGGCGCAAGAACAGTTGTGATTGCGTCATGCAACGAAACTATTTTATCTCTCTACCCCGCACTGACGAGGTCAGTGGGACGTGATAGCCAATCGCAATATTTTCATCACTGTCTGTTTCAGTATTTCCGCGGTAGTCCTCTATGACTTTCTATGACTGTGATCCTTGCAGGCCAACTGGAAGAAGTGCAACTGAAGTATAACCATGGTCCATCAGAAAAAGGGGAATTGAACACACATATTCAAAAATGTGACATATATGGGATAATCAGCTAAGGATTACTACTTCTAATTTGTTTCTATTTTATCGGTATATATCTTTAAAATTACAACGAAGTACTTCGGTGATGTGTTTCTACTTTGATTCCACTCAATTGAAGACTTTTCATTAGTCATGACATGGTTTCTTATGGACATGTAAAAATGTGCAACTAATTCAGAGTGAAAAGGATGTGAAATATATTCACGGTCAACCTCGTCAAAACAAGGTCTAAATTTCACATCTGTGGCACTAGCGACATTCATTTGTGTACGTAACACATAAATGACGTCTTTTTTGTATGGGAAATCTTTTCTAGTCGCAGTGTTGTATGATACCTCCATTTTTTTAAAAGCGTCAACGGTTAAACTCCGATCCACTGTTCTGTCAACAATTGAAATACATTTATTCCAATCATTTATGTGGCTACGAACATCAATTGCACTAAACGTATCTGATCAAAGCATTCGGATTACCTTACGTACAGCGTCAACTTAAATTTCTTCTGATAGGGTCACGAAATGATTCGCTGTAAATTGTATCTCACTGGCCTTTTATGAAGGTTCGAAGGGACGTTGATCATCAGGAAACGCACAGTCGGGCTCAGCGCTGTACACTCTTTCCACGTCAGCTACTTCTTAATGGGCATTATATCTGTCCGTGTGCTGCTGACAACTGTTTTCATTTGTTGCCTGTCGCATAGTGTGCAATATCTTCTTCGTATTGTATTTGCATGACGTGTAATGCCGTTTGTAATCAACTGAAAATTCTGTTGAGTATGTGCAATAAGTTTTATGGCAGTCGAATTTTTAGTTACCATTATTGTGGATTGTTTCGTCCAGAGCGATATGGGTCGATGTCACGTTCTTCGAATAATTAGATGTGCGTAGAATAATTTCTTGATAGGAACCAACATATTCACGGATATTTCTTACATTTTACTGCCAGTACTAGTAGTCGATTCTGCCACTGTAAGTAGTCAAAAGAAATATGACCATGTTCCAATTTAAAATATGTAAATATTTTCCTCCGTATGAAGGCCCAAAAAGAGCAGGAAATTAAATAATTGACTTTATGTTGTAACTAATCAATTATTCAATTATCTACAATTTTTCGGCGTCCGTATGGAGGAAACGTTTTTGCAGTTAATTAAATGTTTAACTTTTTGCAACAAGCAATCAATTATTTAATTTTCTCCAAATTTGTTCTATCCAGATGGAGGAAACCCTTTTACATATTTTCTGTTGTTGGTAAGGTCTAAGTAAGATGACAGCCTGTATTAAATACATCACATGGGAAAGAAACGACAGGAATATATACACAATTAACTAGAACCGTTTGTGAGGAAAAATCTACAGCTTTCACAGAACAAATCTACATTTTACTTTAGCATACATGTAGAAATAAACTTAGACATAAAAGTTAAACAAATCTAAATTCATTCAAGGAGTAAATGTCAACCTGACGGTGTCTCTTCAACATCTATCATTCCGCAATCATCCATATTTTGTGGTTCATCGTCACCACCATCACCACTTTCATCGGGTTTTCCGTCGCTATGGCCACGACTCGAAAGACTGCTTGAACTTTGTGATGAGTAAACAGATAGCCGTTTACCCTCCAGCGAAAACTGCGTCCATATGCCTCTTGAATAGCATCTTTCAAATTGCTACCGATGGGGATAATATACATATGATACTTCAGTACTCCGGTTTCATTCCATTCCGCCCCTGAATGCTGAACATAACAATTTCCAATAAAAATAATCTGTGGGGGATTTGAATTTCATGCATTTCTAAACAACTTTAAACTCTGTCCTTTCCCTTCTGACTGAAATGAACATAACTATGGGACCCAGAATCTATCCGTAAAGATCCACCATCATTTGCAGTTTTAATTGTGAAGTAACCAGGGAAACCACTCTCCCTTACGTCAAAGTCATTGTGACGATGTTGTGGCCGACGATCCTTAAAAGTGATCAGAAAACGGTTCCTACCATTTGTAACTGTTGTAGGCCATTTACAATTGTTATCTAGATTCAAAAAGGCACAGAACAAATCAATCCTTAAGTCCAGTGCAGCACGTCGGTTAGCTTTCCGTACATAGTCACGATGAATTTCCATATAATTTAAAAGCAGACTTCTTGTACTGGAGTAACGTCCAATGCTGTAGTTTCTGTCATATTCGTCATTTCTAGAATTACAAGTGTTGGAAATTGGAATCCAATTATCTCTATTACTTTCATTTTTCAGCGCCTCTTCGCCCGGAAATCATGTTTGAAGTTCGGTGAAAAGTTCATTAATTGTCTGTCAAGTAAATTCATTATTTTCCTCAAACGATTCTATATACTTCCTTCGCAAAGTTTCATGCATGTCGAAAGGATCAGACATACTATCCAGAATGCCGTACCCGTCACTATCCAATTGATTTTTCTACCTGAAAAAGTAAGCAAGTCCACAGCTTCCTTCAACATTCCTTCTTACATGTAACCATTTCTCCGATTCTGTGTCATCTCTGCCAAGTTCAATATGTTCTGCTTGCATTTAAGAAGCCTAAGTCCAAGCAATATCTCTCAATGCTACTATTTGATCACACATGAAAAAACGTGCGCACGATGAGGATCTGGGATTAATGCCAACTTCAGCAGGATCTTCTTATAATAAAAACATTTGTTATCCACTACTTTCTTGCCTTCTCCGCCCGTTCTGTCAATCTTGATTTTTCTCGCCCGTGAGTCACGACTTTTACTATCCCTTGTAACTCCATTGACGGTACCCCCTGCTACATTGTGTCTTCGCTGTTACAGTATTTCTTCAATGTTCACTACATCTCTACACCTCTTGTTCAACCTTTTGCACATAGCACTATATGTAGGTGGCATAAAATTTCAAGGCGGTTTGTTATCGTAAGGGCCGACGTCATGTGCAACGGTAGACCGTGGCAAGAGCCTCGTAATTATATTTAGTCGTTTTTTTGATGTTTCCTTTCCATCACTTGTAGATACCTCAATCTCTGGCGTGTCTTCTTCCATATCAGACAAGATGGGATTCTTTGCCTTCTGTTTTTTTCGCTTGAGGTTCTTCCTCATCACTACTCCTCGAGGAGAATTTTGAAGTAAAATGGCTGAGTTATGGCTTGGTATTGGTTCCCATATTGTTGGACTTTGGTTCAGTTATGTCTCACAATGGCTCAGACATATTTTCACAATTTGATTAGGGAAGCCTAATTATGAACAATCCGTTGGCTGGGCGATGGCTGACAATTGGGTTGGGCGTTTTCTTGGTTTTGATGGTACGGTCAACCAG
>JAULBU010032932.1:0-16099 GCA_032358235.1 Odonthalia washingtoniensis
TCTCTATAATTTAGCTATCTCTACAATTCTATTCACCCCCTTCGTCACCGCTACATTACAGTAGTGCCACTGTGAGAGCATGATGTCCCACAGTTATGGGACCAGACGTGACGATGAGTGGGGTTGCATATTTTTTACACTAAGGCTCGTTCCAGGACAAACAAGAATCAATATCGTCGTCACGTCAAAGAATGGCTTGTTCTTGTCTGTTAAAGTGCCGCGGGTGGAGAAAAAGCGTGTATTGCTGACAAGACAGTATTAGGAATGCTGCTAAAACTGGCAGTCCATAACGACTATCGCCATGTTTTAGAGCATGCCCAAGATGCCAACGAGCTGGATTTATCTGAAGGTGCGGGCCAAATTGTAGCTGTCGGAAAGATTGTCCGGGATATTGGAGAAGATTCACCTTTGGAAGCGACTAATCGCGTATTAATTGCTTACCAGAGAATTCATTCTTGTATTCGTCATATAAATGAGCAACCTTCCAAATTTGTCGAACGATTCCGTGGTCTAGCTTCTGCGTATAGGGCTTTTGCAGGAACTGCTACAAGAGACCAAGGCAGCATTTTGCTCGACATGGTACTTCTACAATATGCAAAATTAGATGAGAGAACCATAAATGCAATAAAGATACAACTCGTCACACAAGCGTTTCAAAGATCTATAGTTGATAATGTACGTAAGTTTGTATTCAATAATGAAATGAACAAGACTATTAACGGATGTATATCTATCATGAAAGAATTACCACAAGATTCCGATGGGCGTAGAAAAATTGCAGATATGTCGCGATATGATGAAATGGTAACCAGTTTTGAAAAATGCATAATAGACTAAACACCGTCGATAATCATTCTAACATTGGAAACACATCACAAAATCCCATTTACTTGGATGATGTCTGTCAAGCGTTACGTTCTGTAACCACCTTTGAGATAAAAGCTTCCGTTACACCACCGTTACAGATAAGGATATAGATGAAATAGAGGAGAGAGAATCATTGCTAACAAGGCGCAAGTTTTATCGAGGAGCAAGATTCCAAAAACAAGTCTTGGAAAAAGAAGCGTTACAGTGCACCGAAGAAAACACGTCAGAATTCTGAATGTCGAACATGTGGTGAGATGGGACATTGGGCTATGGATTCTGAGTGCAAAGGGCTAATTTTCGAAAAAGAGAAAGATAGGGGTGCCTCGAGTGATGGCAATGAGAATTTCAAACGTAAATCATATTTTCATCGTTAGGATCAATAATGGTTCCAATTGATCCTAATCCATTCATAGACTCAGCAGCCCGAGTGACCATTGGTGGTTCGGAAAGTGCTGCATTATTAGCACATTCTCTCTCAATTTTACTTACTTTTAAACCAAAGAGTCACAATTACATAGATGGATGGGGACAAGAAATGGCTAATTCTAAACCCGTAATGTGTGCATGGGATCTGACACTAACATACACTAAAGATAGGTCATTTACATTTGAATTTGACATTGTTGAGGGGCCTGATCCCCTAATCATTGGTGATAACATGCTTAAGGATGGCAATAACCTTCGCATTCCAGAAAATTCAACTTTACAATTCAAAGACAAACGCAATGACATAATATATGAATTCATTTTGTATAGCAACGATGGTGAAGACAGGTCGAGGCTTATGATGATTGCCCCCCGTCAATTCAAATTAATTCATTATATTCAGTCACATAAAAAATTGAAAATCAGTTTCAGAAGACATCGCGAATTCACACATACAGTCATGAAACTGTTGATGATATGAGTCGATTACTTAAACTATCTGGAAAATATGACGGGAAGATGGAAAACGCTATCCAACGGGTCAGGCGGGAGTGTGAGATATGCCCACAGATTGGGAGGCCTGTTCCAAGTAAGAAGATTTAAAGACGGAACGTGGACTGTGATTTTAGAAAGACAGTTCAGATTGACTTCTTCTTTCTGGAGGTTAATGATCGTACTATTACTGTTATGAACGTTACCGATAGTGGTACTGGATATTCGGAATCTCAGCGTGTTGGAACGCGAGCGCTTTATGTAGATGCTCAAAGTTTTGATATAATTTGGATATCAAGACATGGTCTTCCTGAAGATGTCGGCGGTGATGCAGAATGAGACCATAAAGCGTTTGAGTCCGTTTTGAAAGTTCATAACATTAGGTGGGAGCCCCGTCCAGCAAGAAGGCATAATATGGTGGGTGCAGTTGAGCGAAAGAACCAACAAATTAAGATCTTTATAAAAAAGTTATCTATGGATAATTATGAAATTGATATAGATGTGTTGGTTGCTCGCGCGAATTTCTTAAGTAATAAATTTGCAGGGTCACGTACAATCAGCTCCTTTGAGCTAGCACGAGGATTAAGTTCTGGTATCGCCGGTTTGTCGCATCAAGTGGTATCCCCAGATGTCATTACGGCCTATGAGGAGCGTACTGCAACACGTGCACTTACTAAACTACTCCGTTCTAGGAAGGGTGGTACAGTATCTAAGGACGTTCTTAAACCAGACATGCTGATATGGGCATACGATAATGACTCCAAGAAATGGATTCTACTTACAACAAGTAGTGTTGAACAGTATTTTGTAAAATGTAGACGCCGGAAGAAGGGACAGTTACTTAAGATTGCTTATGAGGATATCCATTTGGCACCTGCACACCCTCTGAATAAAGAACTGTTTGGTCAATTTGACAAATGAGTTTCAGATAACGATATTGAGTCTCAAGCAGACGGGGCGATGAATTTGGTGAAGAACTTTCTAAAACTTATTTATTCCATATTAATATGAAGTCACTTAATAATGTTTCTTCTAAAACTCTACCAGATACAGATATAAATTTTGCAGCAATAACTTCTGAACATGACTCTGGTATACAAGGTGAGGTGGCCAATACGGAACCAGATAACGAATCTGTTATACACAGCGATGAGATTAGAGCTGATGTAGATATCAAAAAGGATGCTGAAAAGGATTTACAGGCAGTTTCAGCTTCTCTGGATTCACGTATCGCACAATGTGAGGGTGACGGTATCACTGAAAAACATACAGTAATAGCCGAAACCCCCGGAAAAGATATAGGTAGCACTCTGGGAAGTGATTACGCCCCATCTGGAACAATCTAATCTTCAGAACAACAGGTCTTGATTGAAATCCAAAAAGTGATAGGAACTGACCAAGTCACAAGGTCAAAAATGGAATTTTCACCCCCACGGATTGTCAAAAAGGCGCTGGAAGATGAGAAGCTAAACTGGACAGAAGCTTATGAAGAAATAAGACATCGAGACTTTCCTCGTAACGCTAACGTCATTACTAGCCACGTTGTATATAAAGTGAAATGTGATGAGCGTGGTTAAAGAAATCTTAAAGCGAGAATGGTTCCACATGGGAATAGAGACAAGTATAAAAACGATATGCGCAAGGATAGCTCTTCTGTTCAATTTTCTGTGATAATAATTATGCTATGTCTCGCTTCTATGCTTAGATTTCGACTTGGAGGTGTGGATGTGAATGGAGCCTATATGCAATCAGGTCCCATCAAGAGAGACATATATGTACGTCCAACTCCAGAGTACAATACTCGCAAATATCGTTTATGGCACCTCATGCAACTTCCTTATGGTATTACAGAAGCGGACAGACAGTGGAAAATGATCACAGAATCTTGGTTGTTATCTAATACAATGTGATTCAAAAGAGTGTTTGGTATTAGCCAAATATTCATTTTACGTTACCCATCTGGAAAATCTAGAATGCTATGTGCGAAGTTAATGGATGACTTTCTAATAGCCGGAACAATGTCTGACTTAAAATGGTTAGATGCGTGTATGCGAAAAAAATTTGAAGTCGGAAAGACTGTCATTGATAACGACATTAAGTTCAATGGGTTACTAATAGAGCAATTATCTGATAATTCTTTTGGTATTTTTAGGAATGATTATCTCACAACAAGATCAACTTCGATTCCACTGGACCGTGACAGAAAGAAACAGAAGCACTCAAAAGTGACACGTTATGAGATGTTTTTATATCAATAACTTTCGGGTGTGCTAAATTGGTTGGGTAAGGGGGTATCACCATCAGCTTCATTGGTCGCTAGTAGAATGCAGCAACAACTTGGTAACCTAACTGTAAAACGTATTTCTGATGCTAATGGAATGATAAGGGAGTTTTTAAAATTGAGACCCGAAGTTTTATATTGTTCTCCTCAAAATCCTATTACACATGCCTACCTTACGAATTTCTCGGATGCATCGAACAATATTACGAGTACGCAAACCTATGGGCAAAACGGATTTGTAACTGGAATTGTATTTCTAGAAGTCAGTCCAGTTGATAGTACTACATGCACTTGGTACCACTTCGTCCATTGGAACTCTCCTAAGCAACGTCTAGTTTGTCTTTCATCGTTTGGAGCTGAGATCCTAGCCTGTTTAGATGTGGATGATAGAAGATACTTGATTCGAGAGAGCTTCAATTCAATACTATGTGGTAATGACACTAAGCTAAGGCATCATTTATTTGTTGACTCAAAAGAACTTTTCGACACAATTACGACTCTACATGAAAGTCGGGACTATTGTCTACGTCAAACTGTTCAATGAATTCGAGATTCGTTTGAAAGTGGTGAGCTAGATGTATTACGTTGGATTCCTGGAACAAATTGCTGATGACCTCACTAAACGAAGTGTGGAATTATCTTCAACCTTGAATTCAATGTGCTATAGCGGAACTTTCCAGCAGATTGATGATGAACGCATGCTAGACTCGAAATTATGGAACTCAAAAAAACAATTACCTAAGCCACGTATCAGCCCCGGGTCACACCCTTCTCGCTACACTTTACCGTTCTCCCTCGATTTGAAAGGCGTGGGATTACAGCCGAACTGGAAACCCATGCCCGCTCAAATAAGAGCACCCTCAATACATCTTGCGGTGGTCAACCTTTTATATCGATTTTTTGGAAGTGGATCAAATTTCGACCCCGGTCAAGCTTCGCTTAAATTACACATTTCAGCGAGCTACTCTGCAACGGTTGGGACTTGAACCCGTGTTATTTGGCTCTCTTCCAAAGTTCCGTCACAATTGAGCTACGCGAATTGTTAGAATTATAAGTTTTGATTTTGATTTTAATATGGTACTAATCGGCCAATTGGGTTGTGTGTTGGTTGTTAGCACTGTAAGAAACATGCATAACCATTTATTAGCTGTAAGAAATTGACCGATGTAACCGTAAGACATAGCATGGCTTCAATTCCTCAATTTGACTGTAATAGGTAAAGTATGATTACAGATCACAAGCTGAATAAAAGGAAACGAGTGTCTTGAAAAGAAAATCAAGATGCGAGAACGGAGGAAAAAGGTAGAGAGATTATCTGTCTGGCCATTGTTGGTTATTATCATTTGCCTCCGTCCTAATCTCTATAATTTAGCTATCTCTACAATTCTATTCACCCCCTTCGTCACCGCTACATTACAGTAGTGCCACTTTGAGGACACGATGTCCCACAGTTCCAAAATATAGGATTGGAATGTTAACCGTTTAGGGACGGCAAGCAACTTGATTATATTCGAAATAAATAAAAATAATACTGCGACATGAGTGGGCGGTGGCAGGGAGTGTATGCCTCGTGTAGGAAAGTCAATCAACATTTGTCCAACTGTAAAAGAACTCTGAATAGTTCTGAGTACTGTATACCTAAAATGGTAAACCTTCTATTTACAGAACGAAGCGTGATGAGTGGCTGAATTGAAAATATCTTCATCGCTTCGCCACTAATTTGACGTAAAATCGAACTGTAGAACTGAAGAAAAGTACAGAAAATGGAAAACTAGAAAAAATATATTTCACATGCACGTGTGAACTTGGAAATAGCCAGGAGATGATTTGGGAATACGAATAGAAGGAAAGAAGAAAATCATGGATAATGCCGTGTCAAGAAAAAGAGAGGGAAAGACCAAAAGGAAATCGTTCGAAAAGTAATTATACCCATGCGACAATACAAACAGCCCAGCCGCAATCACACCTCCTCAAACCACACGACACACCGTTACACCTCACCACAAGAATTTATTTTCAGACCTTTGCATTACATCCTCCGCGTTAACAGAAACGATTCTTACCTTTACTGGTGGAGGGAAGGCGTAAGTCGTTGTTTCCACAGAAAACATCGACGAAAATGACAGATGCGGCGGAGGTGGATGAGTGTAACTATGAAACGGTCGGGGGTTGGGAGGAAGATGACGATTATGAAGATGCGGAGGATGAGTTTGAGATTTCCGAGGTGGAGCTTGCCGAACGATTTACATTTAACACAAATGTGAAATATATACGGAGCTGGTTGGAGAAGACTACGCCTCATGTACTATAAAATACAACGGCAAACAACTGGTATAAGTCGCACAAAGAGTTGGGATTATTCCGTATTTTCCTCTCCCGATCATATTATGAGTGTGTGAAAAAGTAAAGCAATGAAAATATGGCGAGACGATCACAAAGAATCCAAAGCAAAGCAATAAAATTGAAAGAGTTATATGCGTCTGTAGGCCTCAAAATTTTTGCATCTATTTCCAAACTGAATAATTTAAAAGACTACTGGTCAATGAAAACCTTTTATGGACAGGAAGACTTTCGCAGAATACTGGGGAGGAACCGATTTTTTAAAATACGTGCCTTGTTGAAATTATATACCTTTTATCGTCAAGAAGAAGCGGTGTTGGAGCTGTTATGGCACTCACTTGCAATCAAAGTTCAATTTCTAAAAATTATTCCATCAGTTGCGATGCCAGTCGGGGTTAGCGCATTAGATGAGAATACATTTCCCTGTAAAGTCAGAACAGCGTCGTGAAGTTACATGAAATGAAAACCCGCAAAGTTTGGCATACGGTACTACATGATGGTGGGTTGGGATGTACCATACCTACACTCCATGTGGGACAACTATCTGGTAACCAAACTGGTAACGCTCCTCTGGTGCGGTATTGCACCGTATTTAGAGATCTTCGTAGTGTATACGATCGGAAGATTGACGGGAACCTTATCAAGAAGGATAGTCCACCAGCACTATACTGTCTACATATAGCCCATCAAACCAAGGTTTATCCCACGGAATGTGACCATATTTTCGTGACGGACAACTTCTACAAAAGGCATACACTTGCGAGGCAGTTGCTAGAAATGACGGATGGAGAGGAAAAATGTTAGGAACGGTATGCATGAACGTAGTAGATGGGGTGAATATACCTTCACTTAAGAAGGCTATAGACTTATTACTACATGCAGAGAGGGGTGCATGTATATTGGTACACACATTGGAGAAGAGTGTTGGAAGAGGTACGGAACTAGTAAGAACTGAAAAAACTGGATACATTCTGTTCAAGGACAGGAAAGTAGTGGTGTTATAAATAAATGATCTTGCCCATACACCTCAGCAGGATGTGGAAGGCAGTTCTGAGTACACATTGAAATGTTTCCATGATCTTGCGCCGTTGCAGCGATGGATTGGAAACGAATCTATGACACGAACAAATTTACAAGTTCCATTTTGCATTGTTGAATATAACCTATTCATGAACTCCTTTGACAGGTTAGATCAATTTAGATCATTGAATTGCACTATGAGACGGCAGAAACGTGTGTCGATGTCAATGTTCACCTACTTCCTGGATGGATCAATACAAAATAAATTTACACTGCTTCAAAGCGTTTTAGTTACGGGAGAGGTCACGTACTCCGTAAGGGAATTCAAGAGAAGAGTGGCCATGAAACTTGTACAACCATTCTTGATTTAAAATTAAGAAGGTATTTGTTGCTAAACAACCCAACCGTCTCCACACCAAGCAGCAGTGCACAGCAACAAGTGTAGGGGAGTGATCTGCATATGAATATGATATTCGAAAATAAGGACAGGGAGAGCGCACCATGTTATTTTTGCAAGCTTGTTAACCCTGACTGAAAATCGAAGTGTACGACATTCGCTTGTGCAGAATGCATTACTGGTTTCCATGTAGACTGCTTTACATTCTTCCACAGAAGAAATAAGATGGAAAAAAGACAATGGTGTGATTCTGAGTGTAGAGGCCAACATACAAAAAGAAAAACGTCTAAAGCGCAAAGTGAAATGAGTTTCTGATTTGGAAAAGAGTAAAATTCCAAGGTTAAATGAAGATGAGAATTCATCTTAATTTGATGAAAAGAATCATCACAAAGTTCTATCCAAAGGACAAACCACGAAATGGTTTAATCTTAAATGATATTATTACTTTGCATCTTTTTTATTCTATGTGATCTATTTTATCAATTAGTTGAGTAACTGAAGTAAACGATATAAGCATGATGTACAAACGACATAGTAGAATACTCAATGGAATGACTCTCTTGTGATATGTTGTTGTTGGGATTTTTATCATCATCCAATTCACATAGCTTAATACTATTTTGGTGGGTGGTGCCACCACAGCTGATGTTTACAGCACCAGTGGTGCTGTAAAGATCAGCTGAGGAGGTGAAGGTGAAGAGGCAGCCAGCAGTGGTGGAGTTGGTAGAGAAAAACTAGAGATGTAAGTTACTGTTGTTTTTGAATGTTATCGGTGCGAGAAATGTAACAAGAGAGTTCCTGGGACGAAGATGGGTACGGTGAGCTTCCATTGTTGTCCGATCATATTCAAACGTCATTCTCATATGTTTCTTGGCAACGATCAAAGTATTCATTTCTTCTACGCTGGGTTGTACTGCTTCACCAATAAATCAAACTCCTCATTACTTCCGGAGACAATCGACATACCACCAACAATGACACCCAACAGCATTTATTACTATGTATAAAACTAGGTGTAAACGTTAATGATCTTCTTCCAATACGTCAAACGGTCTGAGTATCAAATACAGCTATACTTTTATCCGTTTCATTACCAGCAGTGAATATCTGGAAATAATCTAACAAAACCTGAATAAAGCCCTGAATGTGCTACAAAAGGTATGCCTTTTATAACATTACCAGAAGTTGGAGTAGATGGTGACACTGTAAATGTAGATACTGAACCATCATTATAACCAACAGCTACTGAATTAGAAGATGATGAAAATGGTGAAAGAATAATAGTAGCCGATGTAGTTAATGATGGTGTTAATGGATTTCCACATATATCAGGAGGAGGTAAATTCATGATAGGTCTTAATGGACAATCTAATAAATGAGCAGAAACATCACGACGTGCAACAACTAATCCACCTTGATTTGATGATGTTACACAATATGTACGTGATATTGTAGGTGATGGATGAGGTGGTGTATCTGTTTCAAAAGCTGTCACATGAGTTGCTGATAATCAAAATATCAAAATTGATCATCTTTATGAGATACTGCAAATTTAGGCCTTATAATAGGTATAACTGTTGCATGTGTTACCGTAACTGTTGCTGTTATTTATTGAATATGTGGCGATGGTGTAGATTGTGACGGTGCTGTATTTGCAGTAGTAGGATTGGAGTGACGTACATTATTCAAAGGGATTACCAAAGATGCAGATGGACGTTCTTATGATGCTGTTGTAAAGATATGAAGAGCGGATTGTGATACCATTACAGGACTCGGAGTATGTTATATTAATAAAATAGGTTTTGTGTATGGAGATAATCGTGGTGGGTTTAAAGTAATTGTTTTTCTGGGATTATACAAGAATCTAGTGATAAAATATTGAAATTTCATTATTACTACTGAAATTATTGGAATTGTGATTAACTGTGGCATTCAAGTCAGTAACTAATCCAGTAACAGTAGCTAAAGCGTTTGAGGAAGCTACTGAAATTTTTTCTTGTGTGTTTGGCAAAGATTTAGAACCATTTCTCTGTGCTGCTTGCAAAGATGTTTCCCATGTCGTAATCGCTTTACGAATGAATGAAGAAAAGAATGGTCCCGATTTGTTATCCCCAAAAGGTGATGGAGCAACTGGAGTATTTTCATGATTTTGATTTACATAGACATTGTTGTTGGTCCTGGCGGTGTGGGCGGATGTGGATATGAACTGAAGTGAAGGGGAACCAGAGGTAGTGCGCGTAGTGTCACCCATGTGGATGAAATATGTATATGACTGAGTGTGTTCGTCCATCTACAACGTTTATTATGGTAGATGTCGCCAGATGTCGATTGTAGAGTGCAACAAATGTTGAAAAAATCAAGTTTCGTAATAACTGTAACCCATGGGGACAAAAGAAGCGTCTAAAGACCATTGACGAGGGTAGAGCTTTGGGAATGGAAGAGTTCAGTTCATGTCCCCAAATCCAATTTAAATATAGGACGGCCTTTTCTCGTGAGAACATCTTGGACTTTGCCGGGTTGTTTGCGCGACAAATATATGTGAGAGTTTGCGAGCGTTGTTTTTTTGGCGGGGACCAGTATGCCCGCCATGAGTATGACAATCGGAGATGATTTAATGGTGAGGGGAGGAAAATTAGGTTGTTGTTAGTTATATTAAAAGTTGGTATGTTGATGCTGAAAGTAGTGAGAGCAAAGACGAAACAGTCGATAACAGAACAGTACTGAACGAAAGAATGAAGACACAGAAAATGAGAAAAAATAAGAACTAATTGAAAGTAGTTATAAAGAAGAAGAACCAGAAAAAGAAGAAAATCAGTCAGAAAGAGAGCATGTTGAGGAAGACGATCAAAGGAAATATGATCAAAGTCTAAATGAATAATGGGGGGAAATAGCAATGCTAAATGGAATGTTGTTAATGAACATGATAATGGTGTTGATTATGGATGGGAGATTGTGATATATTGGATGTCGTTGTGTTTCTTAGATGTTGTTGATGATGATGGATGAAGATGATGACGCTTTCGAATATGGATGGAAGAACTTATAGAAGTTGAGGGGCAAGTGTTACTATTTGAAGAGAAAAAGTGTTGTGATCAACGACGAGAGCTGGGAAAAGAAATTATTCTTCCATTTTTTTGAAACGTGTGCTTATCACGTTTTTCAGATTGTTCTATTATTTACTCTGTTTCATTATTTCATTTAATTTTTCTTTTTGACACCTGCTCCAGCACTCTTTCCCTTTCCTTTACTTTTCAACCTTCAATATAACCATTCCCTTCTTCTGCTACAACAATCGATGGAGACAACACGCAACCAACGAGGTTTTTATGTCACCGCCTACTTTTTTCTAAAATCAAATATCATTACATTTTCTCTTTTCAAAATAGAGGGGCAAGAGTTCCGAGGAATTTGCGGGAAAACATGTTTTATAGCTCTGTCCAAACGGTTAGTTTTACTGGTGGTCATCATCTGCACCAAAGGCGTGATAACAGTAATAACGATACGACAAATTCAACAATGGCATGGGAATTATATTTATCAAAGACATCATCAACATCAGTAACAGATTCTCAATTGGAAGAATTAGATGATTATGAACTGGTACGTCGAGCATGTATCGTGCCTACCAAGTCGCATTTAGAAAAACTTTCAGAACATATTATTCATGCATTTATCAGTTCAGCAAGGGCTATAAATTCTAGATGTCAAATGTTAAGACCGATGACATTATTAAATTTATTATTAACGCCAAAAAAATCATCTAACTTGCTTAACTAAGATATTTTACATATGCGTAATTTAACTAAAAACTTGTTTTCAGAATCATCCAACTTGCTCAACTCAGCTGTTTTACATATGCGTAATTTAACTAAATAATTGTTTTCAGAAGCAGAAAATGTTTTATTCTTTTACAAACTATTGCCAGAAAATCATTACAACAAACCTCACGGAGTCATGGTATTGTCGATGATAACGAATATGCCAGAAATGATACTTCGTTAAAATTGTATGTTATGCATCGTTTAACTATTGAGAAAGATGAACATGGCATATAAAATGAAACAGAATTAGAATATGAGTGTTACGATGAAGGTGATACAACCACAATTGATGAACACAGTACGAAAGGAGGAAAACAAGAAAAACAATGCACATGCTCGTCCTATCATCGTTTCAGGTTATCCTAATTTACATGATCTCGTAAAATTTGGAAAATACAAATGCAACTTCAATATTGTATATGCCGCTGATCCTTCAGCTGTGCAAGAACATTATTTTTTTTATGAGGTATATCTGGTGCAATTGAAGATAGAGTAAGCGCACAGGAAGAAACTGTTAAAATAAAAGGAACAGACATATCTCAAGTATATCAACCAGACATGACAGTACAATTAGAAGCTTTAGATACTACAACATTATTTGGAAAATATATAAATTATACATTACTTGTAATTGTTCTATCTTTCATTCAAGTGATTATAATAACCAAAGAAATGGTAATGAAATCATCACAAGCTGGTGATATAAGAGTAAAATTAATCAAAGTTCGTTTACATTATGTGCCAGATTCATAATTATGTTTAGGCCATTTTATTATGGCTACTGATATACAAACATTATTCAATGCGTATGAAACAGGTGCATTATTTAATACAGAATAACTTTATATCCTGGTTATTTCACATTTGAAGATGTTAATTTTGACAACGATACTGGGGATCAGCATACACACAATTTGTGTGTAAAAAGGGAATCTTGTTGTTATGAGAAATGTGATATATGTAATATGCTGGTAATTTTTTTGAGACAAGATCACATATTTTCTCTGTTACCCATTGCTTCTAACGCACATGATCCTACACACATAGATGTATATGATAACATTAAAATGAACCATTTTTCAAGGTAACATGTCCAGGTTTCTGAGGCAACAAATCAAATGACTAAGTTTGTGTCATCTCTTCCAAATGGAAGAGTTTATGAGATGCTACTCTCCCCTACACCCGCTATCCAAATTTATTGTCAATCTATGTATATATATATACATATTCATATAGTTTGAATATACATGAGCATCTTACTGTTACATCTAGAGTGCTCGTTTTATGAACGATGTTTATGTCTTTATCACAATATTTAGAGCCTTTCCTGATATCAGTTTTATTTCTACAATTGTAGTAACCATCGGTTAACATATTATTGCGATTTTAATCAATCACCCCATCCTGAATCAAACAAATAACTTATTCTGTTTTTAAAACCCATGTAATGAACAACTGAATTCGGCCATTGTCGACGTATACATTCCAGAATGAATTGAGGAAGTTGAATACGATTGTACTTCCTCAAGATGCCGTACCGTTCCATAATGTAACACCAGTACGCCTTTTTCCGAATACGATTTAGTACGGACTCATTCCTTTCTTCATCTGTAAGTTGTGGTTCGGTCCTTTCCACGATCTCAGAAACACACTCCAGCTAGTAGCACGGAGATCCACCAAAACTACTACAGACTCTCATTTACACCTCAACAGTAGCAGGAAAAATCCCGCCGCTCTTCTTTTTGGCTTCAACTTCCTCGTTTCACGTCTTCTGTTCAATATTAGCCGGTCTGTCCCATTTGAGGCAGATGGGTCTTGAATCTTGTTCTTTTTGATATAAATTATATCAAAAATTGATTCAGAACACGTTTTCTGCGACTTCCTTCCTTTACATTTTATTTTGGGACTTCGTCTTCCATTCTTCTTCACGTTTTCTTCTGCAACACCATCTTTGTTAACGCTTTCTGATGAGGAATCGTTTATATAACAACGTCTGTGTTTCTGGGAATGAATGCCTAATTCCAAGTTGTGAAAGTCTACGGAGTTTGCCAGAGAACAATTAATTTATTTTATCGATATGAACGCCCGCATTGGGCCATTCGTAGAATGGACATTCAAACATCCTAATTTTTCCCTGGGCATTCGTATTGTAAAAAACTAGTAATTTTATAAACGCCCGGCATTCAGTGTTCTGTAGTTCCATGCAGTTGCGTCAATCAATCATAAAAAATAATTGGGCCCCAATTTTGGTCATTGCTGTCACCACTTTTTAATCTAATTTTATGAAGACAGTGATTACAGTAGTGCGTGTATGACCGCCAGCAATACAAAAATATCAGAGAGGAATGCAGGAAAGCCACCAGCAATGCAAGTACTGTACGTCATGAATGCTTACATTGAAGAGCTGAAAGAGACGCATTCACATTTACCTCATAGATTATAAATGTATCGTGTCCATTACATGATGTAATGGACAAGTTAAAATAAATGATGCACATTAGGAAATTGGAATTAATAAGAAATGGAAGAGATTTTATATGGATATGACTTTAAGTAACAAACGACGTGGTGACAATTTGGATATGTATGGTACATGTTCAACGTTTACGTGAGAGATTATAAATTTAACGTATCCGATATAAGATTTAACGGAGACTCTCAAATCAATGATGCACATTAGACAATTGGAATCAATAAGAAATAGAATGGATTTTATAAGTATATAACTTTAAGTAACCAACTACGTGGTAACAACTTGGATACGTATGGTATATGTTCAAGTTGTGAACACGTCGTTGGGAAATTTATAAAAACCCCTTTCACCTGTTCAGATTACTGTTCCGATAATTTGAAGAGGTGAAAGGGTTTTCAAAACAATAATATTTAAAGTACATCCAATGGCTGTAAAATGTTTATTTAAGGGAAGCCTTGCATCGGTTGTCAACATTTTTGTATCCCCTTCCTTTACATGCCAAGCATTCTTTTGACTACCATCCTCACAAAGTGCGGAATGGTAAGAAATCGTTTGCGTTACTAGTTATTAGTTATTAAGTTTTTTAGTTGTTTGCTTTTGTGTTCCCTAAGTGTGGAAAGGTGGGAAATCGTTTGCGATGTTGTGGAGGTTCGGAATCATAACATGACTTCCTGGCCCTCGTGAGACCGTAAACTCTTACCTACTTTTTCATATCTAGTAGTTAGTTTCTGTTTTAACCAAGTGCGGAAAGGTTGGAAATCGTTTGCGATCTTGTGGAGGTTTGGAAGCATAAAACGACTTCCTGGCCCTCGCGAGACCGTGAAAGCTCACCTACTTTCCATACTTGTGAAAAATGAATTATTTCAATGGCTTCTTACATTTTGTTATTAGTTATTATTTTTTTCCTTCCCCAACTTGGGGAAGGGAACAACGTAACCTATTTCCTACCCTTGCGCACTTCAAATGTGGAAGGGTAGGAAATAGGTTACATTAAGATATAGCTCACTATGAAAACGAAGTCACCTGTACTACAGATGCCTACCTTTTCATAGTGATTATCCCCACCTGCCCATACATGATTGTGAGGAACAATCATGTATGGGTAGGTGAGTGTGGTAATTTGGTCAAGCTTTATTTGTACGAACTGTCCATGTTGTGTTTTAGGAATCACAATGTAGGGTTGCTGACATCATAATGTATCAAACTGACTATTGGAATGTTATATTCTCAGAATTACAGCCTGTCATCGTACCGTAACATGACAGGCTGTCATTTTGAGACATGTGACAAGTAATGAAGCATATGTTATATCCTCAGAATATCACGTAGATGTTATTACTTATACCATGACATGCTGTCATGGCATCTACAGTGTACAGTGAAATCATTTATATTGGTTTACTAAATGTAGTTATAGTGATAAGTGTTTAATTCCGTGTACATAGGAAGAGATAACTTGAAGATAAAATGACAGAAAAAAATGAAAATAAAAGTACCAACTGTCTTTAAAGTGATGAACATGATCAGGACCGTAAAAAATGAAAAGTTCCCAACAAATTGCAGCAATAGGACATGAAGCACGAATCTTCGAAGTTTTGTAAGAAGTTGCAGCCGCATCAGTTTCCAACTTTCTGTTTTGAACGAGAGCGCAATTTTCAGTGCTTGGATTATTCAATCTGTCGTTAGGCGAAGATTTATCTCCAGGGAGAAAATGAAATCATTAATGTATCTTGTAGTGAATCAAGGGGCAGCTACAATCCATGCCTTCTTTTTCGATCCATTACTTGCTGCGACTTTATGTGAAAAATTGGCAGCGTATTTCAGGAATTGGGCCTTATATACCGAAAGTAACCCCTCACCATATGTTTTTCTAATTGAATGAGTCCCACCGATATGTCTGTAAAACAATGTTCCATAGTAATGACCAATGAGGAAACCTTCATCAATTGTCTTTTCTGCGAAAACCCCCAGACCAGCTTCAT
>JAULBU010032943.1:0-16099 GCA_032358235.1 Odonthalia washingtoniensis
GTAACCTACTGTCAAGTAATCAGGTTCATACACAGCTGTACTCCAGTTGTTATTGTAGTAGTAAACTACCCAGATCGCCCTCTCTTTACCATCAGCAACTGGAATAATATGGAGAGCATCCTTTTCGAGCTGCTGGAACAGTTCGCAACGTGGAGTTGTGAACTGATCTGCTTCATGCGGCATAAATACAAATTCCCAAGGGTCGGAGTCGAATGCGCAAATCGCATGAATTCTGTCTGACTGTTCAATCGCTCTTCGAATCAAACCTGTATGAGTTAATCTATCAATTCCCTTGATTTCCCGAGGATTAATACTGAGAACCTCGACAGTTGGTGTGAATGGGTCCGTAGACATATTTTTGGATTGGTTTCTAACGTTTTGTTGGTTTTGGAAGGAACTTTACCTTATTCAAGGTAAAATATTATACAATATATAAAGCATAATAGTCAAGTTTTGATTGATAACAACAAAGAAAAAACACCCATCGGACTTGCCGATAAGTGTTTCGATTTTTTTGTTGAGCTTGAAGCTCAACGGACAAAGGAGATGACATTGTCCAGGTTTATGAAGAATCTCAAATCTCTTCCTTGGAACCTCTGGACAAAGTCGGAGCATTGCCGTCCTTCAGTCCTGAGGTGACCAGGAACCAAACCTCTACCGGCTCGCCAATATATGAGCCAGCAAAACTTAACTTTAGTCCCAGTTGAGACCGGTACTATATTCATTGCGTCAGGATCTATCTTTTCCATAAGATCCCCTCTGAAGAACATTTCGGCTTCATGATCAGTGAAAGAGAAATCCCAAAGTTCAGCAGGAAACCGTAACCCGTGAGCATGTTTGGATGTACGGAAAGCCAACTCGAAGAGGTAGTTATAGGTTATGTCCTCATACTCGTTAGGACTAAACACAACATGCTCGATGTTAGGCGGAATAATAGCCATAATAATATTATTTGGGTTTCGTTTTCTGAAGTTTTGGAAGGAACACTCCCTCATCTGAGGGATAAATACCGTAACACGAATTACTATATTTGGCAAAAACACTTAAAAGCCACTGTGGCAAAACCCATTATTCTATAGTACTATCTATCTACATTATGCAAAGAACATATATAGGAGAGATTGAGAAACATATTGGCGAGGAAATTACAATTAAAGGCTGGATTCATGTACGTCGAGATCAGGGTAAATTGATATTCTTTGATTTTCGCGACAAGACAGGATTTGTACAAGGTGTAGTACTTCCAAAAGTAGATCCTCAACTAATTGAAACAGCGACTAAGTGTCGTCCTGAATTTGTTGTTGAAGTAAAAGGAAAAGTTAACGCTCGACCTGAAAAAAATATTCAAGCAGATAAACAAAACGGAACAGTTGAGCTTGAAATTTTGAGTATGAATATTTTAAATGAATCTCTAACTCCACCATATGATCTTCATGCTGATACTAGAGAGGTAGGAGAAGAGACTCGTCTAAAATATAGATATTTAGATTTGAGAAATGAACGCCTGCAAAAAAATATTCGCGCACGTCACAAGATTACAAAACTAGTACGAGATATTTTTGACGGTGAAGGTTTTACTGAAATTGAGACGCCTCTTCTAACAAAATCAACTCCTGAAGGAGCTCGTGACTTTATCGTCCCCTCAAGACTAGAACGAGGTGCATTCTATGCACTTCCACAATCACCTCAGCAATACAAACAACTTCTCATGACTGCAGGTTTTGAAAAGTATTTTCAATTTGCAAAATGCATGCGTGACGAAGATACAAGAGGGGACCGACAACCAGAATTCACACAGCTTGATATTGAGATGAGTTTTGTTGAGCAAGAAGAAATCATGACTTTAACTGAAAAGACATTGATTGAAATTGTAACAAAGCTATATCCAGAAAAGAAAATTCAGAGTATTCCATTTCCAAGAATTCCATATGCAGAAGCAATGGAAAAATATGGAATTGATCGACCTGATTTAAGAGAAGATAAAAACGATCCAAACCTCTTAGCTTTTTGTTGGGTTGTAGATTTTCCATTTTTCGAAAGAGATGAAAAGCAAGTTTTCACTGGCTCTGACGGATTACCACGAGCAGGCTGGACTTTCACTCACAATCCTTTTTCTGCAGCACAACCACAAGATCGCGCAGTACTTGCTAGTGCAACTCGAGAAGACAAAGATTTAGAAAAAATTCTAGCTGCACAATACGATATCGTATTAAATGGTTTTGAAATAGGTGGAGGAAGTATTCGAAACCATGAACCAGAAGCACTTCTAAAAGTTTTTGAAATTCTAGGATATGAAAAGGAAAATGTTGAAAAGAATTTCAGCCATATGTTGCATGCATTTAAATCTGGAACACCGCCACATGGAGGAATTGCCTGGGGATTTGATCGATTAGTTATGCTTTTGGAAGGTGAGCCAAATATTCGTGAAGTTATACCATTTCCAAAAACAGGAGAAGGTCGCGATCCTATGATGGAATCTCCGTCACAAGTTAGTACTGAGCAATTATTTGAGTTGGGAATTACAGTTTCGAAGAGGGAGGAGAAGTAGATTTTATAGATTTGCTTTGACTAAAGATACAACTTCTAGCAATTCCTCGTCAGGAGTTGCGATTGAACGTGGACCAGGACGGTACAAAAATTCCCTTGGTTCATATCCATGTATACCTTCATCATTTTCTTTTCTAGGTACTATGTGTAGATGAAAGTGTGGAACAGATTGTCCACCGATTTTCTCTTCATTCCAAGCATAGTTGAATCCTTTGGCATCAAAAGTTTTAACTAGTGCAATTTTTAATTTTGCTCTTAATTCTTCAACTGCAATCATCTCGTCCAGAGTTGCTTCTTCAAAATATTTAATATGTCTTTTAGGAATGATAAGAATATGCCCAGGTACGATAGGAGTGTTTGTCGGGAATGCAAAAGCGAGTTCATTTTCAATAATAATTCTTTGCTTAACACTTGAATCTATACAAAATGGACAATTCATAAAATAGTAAAAAACTTAAAATAGCTTATAATTAGGACCATGGTAGACCCTAGTCTAAGTAAGGTCAATAACATATCCGATACGATGAACAATGACAAGGAAACAATGCCCGACCAACCCGTCGCACACCCACACTTCACAATTAAAACCAATGTCTTCGAAGGACCATTGGATCTTTTACTTAATCTTATCGAAAAGAGAAAACTTTTTATTAGTGATATTTCGCTTGTAAAAGTTACAGACGATTATATTGCGCATATAAATCAATTACCTGAATATTCACTTCGTCATCGTGCGCAATTTATTTTAATTGCATCAACATTGCTTTTAATTAAAGCTAAATCACTTTTGCCGACTCTTGAATTAACAACAGAAGAGCAAACAGATATACAAGACTTAGAGCTTCGACTTAAAATTCTAGAACTTATGCGCAAATATTCTTTGCGTGTACGAGAAAAATTTGGTTCACAACAAATATATGAAAGAGGTGATTTGGAACACACTATGCGCATATTTGCACCTGGAAAAGATATTGCACGTGACGCACTTAAGTCTTCAATATATTCAGTTATAAATTCGCTTCCAAAAAAACAAATCGAACCAAAAGTTCTTGTTAAAAAAGTTGTAAGTCTTGAGGAGATGATGGACAGACTTGCAGTTAGAATTCAAAGCGCAATGAAAATGTCATTTATGGAGTTTAGCAATTCTGGACCAAGTGGGAATCGAGCGGGTACAGGAGCGGGGCGGGGCACGAGGATGAACGTTCGCGATAGAGCGGAGCGGGTTCATGTTATTGTCAGCTTCCTTGCCATGCTTGAACTTGTTAAACAAGGATCAATTGACGTAAAACAAGACAATCTATTTGACGAAATAGAAATGGAACGCAATGATATAGGAGTACCGAGTTATACTTAGTTAATTCGCACCTTAATCCATTATCTATAAAAAAAGAAAATAATTTATAATTTATGTCTAACGAATATTCACTCACACAACATATTGAAGCTATCCTTTTTTGGAAAGGTGACCCTATGACTATTTCCGCACTTTCAAAAATAACAGGAGCGAGTAAAGAAGAAGTTGTGGAAGCGGCAGATAAACTTAGATCTGAGTTGAAAACTCGTGGAATCGTTTTAATTGAACACGATGGTGAGTTTACACTTGGTACAAATCCTGAATCAGCAAAATTAATTGAAGCTGTAAGGACTGAGGAATTATCAAAGGATCTAGGAAAAGCTGGTCTTGAAACACTTTCAATTATTTTATATCAAGGACCAATAAAACGAAGTGAGATAGATTATATTCGTGGAGTAAATTCTAATTTTATTCTTCGTAATCTTTTAATACGTGGATTGATTGAAAGGAAGGTAGATGAAAAAGACGGTCGCGCACCAGTTTATAGTCCATCAATAGAACTTCTGAGATTTTTAGGTTTATCACAAGTTTCAGATTTAGAAGATTTTGAAGCCGTTAAACAAGCAATTGCAGATTTTAAAACAGGAGATAGTGATGATTCAACATCAGCTGAGTAATATTTAGAAGTAAGCTAAATTAAAAATAAAATATTAATAAACTATGACACACTAATGTGCACAATTTATTGTTGCATTATATAAAATAATGTTAAAATTTTTATATAATATTTGTTAAATATTAATAAAGTTTTTATGAAGTTTTTTACTTTTATTTTATTTTTTTCATTTTCAACCGTACTAGCACTTCAACCAACAAGTGCGCTTGCTGAAGTGCAACTTGAAATAGATCCATCTCAGGTAAAGGGCGAGTCAGTATTAGTTAAAAACCTAACAACAGGCGAAGTCCTTTTTGAAAGAGATGCAAATACGCCACATCCACTAGCATCTCTAAGTAAACTAATGACAGCAATAACAGTGAAAAAGATCCAAGAACACTGGGTAACTCTTCCACTAAAAGTAAGACTGATCTCTAAGGGCAATGCACTAAACGAAGTAGATGCTGCAGTTAAAGCTGGTGGGCTTATGAAAGTAAATGACCTTGTTTCGTACATGCTTCTTACATCATCAAATTTTGCAGCGTATTCTTTAACACATGAGCTTATTCCATTTTCAAGCTTCATGGCATATATGAATTTTACCGCTGCAGATATTGGTTTAGAGAATTTTCATTTTGTAAATGGATCAGGGCTAACAGAAGAGGGTAAAAACATGACAGTAGACGAGCGTAATTCTATCGGTTCTGCGCATGACGTAGCAAAAATTTTGAATAAGATTGTTATCTCATATCCTGAACTTGCAAAAGTAACTAGAGTATCAGATGCAATGATTACAACAAAGAGTGGAAAGAAAATACCCATTTCTAATACAAATAAACTTCTTGATAGTCTAGATGGAATATATCTTGGTAAAACTGGTTTTACAGATGATGCAGGTGGAAACCTTGCAATTGTTATTGAGAAAAATGGCCAGTACTACGGAATAGTGGTTATGGGGTCAACAAAAGAAGGTCGCTTTGACGATGTGTCATATCTCGCCTCAGGCATTTAATTCTGGTATAGTATTTCTAATATGATGACATTAAGCGCTATTAAGGTTCTTTTACCAGCTTTTATTGCATTCGTTTTCGGGATTGCTATAACACCTTGGCTTACACACTATATGTATAAGTACAGGATGTGGAAGCGTAATTCTCGTAGTAAAGAGAATCTCGACGCCATGTCTGTTGAGTTTAAGAAAATTCACAATGAAAATGGCGAGATGAACACACCAAGAGTAGGCGGTGTAATAGTTTGGTTTTCAGTTATTGCAGTTATCGCCATAATCGCCGTTATATCATTTTTATTTCCAAACACTGCAACTCTTAAATTAAATTTCTTAAGTCGAAACCAAACACTACTTCCTGTTGTGGCACTTTTGTTTGCATCGATTATTGGTCTTATCGATGATCTTCTTCAAATATACGGTAAGTCAAATAACAATAGCGACGGAATATCAAGATGGCTACGTATATTTATTGTTCTAATGATTGGACTTGTCGGTGCACTTTGGTTTTATACAAAATTAGATTTGTTAGCAATTCACGTACCATTTGTTGGAGATTTTGATCTTGGAATATTCTTTATTCCATTTTTCATGTTAGTAACTCTAGGAATATTTACAGGGTCCGTAATCGATGGAATAGACGGATTAGCAGCAGGTGTCATGGCTTCAGCGTTTGGTGCATATGCACTAATTGCATTCGAACAACAGCAATATGATATTGCTGCTTTTTGCGCGACGATAATCGGAGGATTGCTGGCATTTCTTTGGTTTAATATTCCACCAGCCAGATACTATTTGAGTGAAACAGGCATGTTAGGACTTACAGTAACACTTTCAATTGTTGCTTTTATGACGGGGCAAGTTGTTGTTTTGCCACTTATTGCATTTCCACTTGTTATGACATCTGCATCATCTACAATACAAATTATTTCTAAAAAATATTTCCATAAAAAAGTTTTTAGAATCGCACCACTACATCATCACTTCGAAGCTATTGGCTGGCCATCTTATAAAGTGACTATGCGATATTGGGTTATCTCTGTTATATGCGCGGTGTTGGGAACAATTATTGCATTGCTAGGATAAATATTGTTTTAGTTTTAATTTAAGTAAATTAAATTTGAGGAATGGATATGACAGATATGTTATAGTATTTTGTAGAGCTTTTGCTTCGGTGCAATATAAAGTTTAGTAACTTAGCACCGATGCATAGCCTTTATATAGTTCGCAAAATCTAATGAAGAAAAAAGTAGATAAACCATTTCTAATATTAACTATCACTTTACTTGTGGTAGGACTTTTTATTTTCAGTTCAGCTTCACTTGGGCTTTTAGCGCGAGGAAGTTCATCTTATTGGTCAATACTTTTCAATCAGTTAGTACTGGGCCTTTGCGGGGGATTGGTTGCCATGTATATCACTTCAAAAATTCCTTATACATTTTGGAGGAAGTATGCATTTTATATTCTAATCGGCGCAGTGATAGCGATGCTTTTAACTTTTGTTCCATTTTTAAGAAGATGTGTAAATGGCGCCTGTCGCTGGATCGATGTAGGTGGACAAAGTATTCAGCCATCTGAAATATTTAAGCTTGGATTTATCATGTACATGGCCTGCTGGTTTGCATCGGTTAAAAACAAGGTAAAAACCTGGAAATTAGGGACTATGCCATTTGTAATACTTATTGGATTGGCCGCTATTTTGGTTTTAGGCCAGAAGGACACAGATACCCTTATGGTGATCGTTTTGGCTAGTTCCGCTATCTATATTACTGCCGGTGGAAGATGGCGGGATTTGGCTATTTTAGGCCTTATAGGGGCTATAGGGCTGACTATTCTAGTATTTCAGCGTCCTTACCTTATGAATAGAATTACAGCCTTTATGGACCCCTCAAAAGACGCTTTGGGTAGTAGTTATCAAGTTCAACAAAGTTTGATAGCCATAGGGTCAGGAGGCTTGCTTGGACGAGGTTTTGGTCAGAGTATTCAGAAATTTAGCTTCCTTCCATATCCTATGAGTGACTCAATATTTGCAGTTGCGGGTGAGGAATTCGGCTTTGTAGGTGGAGTCACAATTATCGGACTATTTGTTATGTTTGCTTTTCGTGGCTTAAGAATTGCAAGACTTGCCCCAGATGCTTTTGGTCAATATTTAACTGTTGGAATTATCTCGCTAATTATTATTCAATCATATTTAAATATTGCAGCCATGCTTGCTATTATCCCGCTCTCCGGAACACCGCTCTTGTTTGTTAGCCACGGAGGAACTGCCATGTTTTTCACCCTTGCATCAACTGGAATTATTTTAAATATTTCAAAACATCAGTTGAAGAAGGGACAGGTTGCATAATTTATGTAAACGAAAAAGCTACACGCCCCGAGAGGGTGTAGCTTTGATTTGAAATGACGGCCAGAAATTTTAGTTCCAGGGACCGCCACGCAATGCGAGGTATTCAACCTCGTCCTGAGACATAGAAGAGGTGTCGTTTGATGAGACCAGAACTAAAGGCGTTTCAGCGGGTGCGAAGTAGGTGTAAACAAGATGTTTTTCAATCTGTTCCGACCTCTCTGGCAGATTTTGATTTTCTCCGAGAGACGAGATCTCTTTTTGCCAGGCAGAGATCCGACGCATCTTTTCGATAATAAGCTCCTGAGTTTTGAGCTTGAATTCGAGTTCATCAATTATCACAGCATTGATGATGCGGGTGGCAATTAAAACTGTTGCCATAAGTACAACGATCGTAGCACAGGCCTGTGCTACATAGATGAGTATGCGTTTCATTCCTAGATTCCTGAGTTTGGGTATTGAGGTTGTATGATATTCGGGAGAATATGGAAGGGGACTATTTGGAAATGAGTTATTTCCAACCATACATATATTAACATAAAAGTAGGACTTGGTCAATATTCCAAACAAAATATAAACGCAAACAAAAAACCCTTTTATTAGCGCCTTCAATTTGCTAAGATATAGAACATGAAAATTCTCATGACCGGTGGAGGTAGCGGTGGACACTTTTATCCAATTATTGCAGTTGCAGAAGCTATTCAGGATATTGCATTAAAAGAAAAAATTCTCGATCCTAAATTGTTTTTCATGGCACCTAGTCCATATAACAAACAAGAACTTTTTGATCATGATATAGAATACGTTGCTACTATGGCAGGGAAGAGAAGAATTAATCCAACAGGGTTTTCAAGAGTTAGAAATTTCTTTGATATTTTTAAAATGGGTTTTGGCGTGCTATCAGCCATTGTCAAAATGTATTTTATTATGCCTGACGTTATTTTCTCAAAAGGTGGCTTTGGAGCATTTCCTGCACTCATTGCATCACGAGTATTTCGAATTCCAGTTATTGTTCATGAATCAGACAGTGTACCAGGCCGGGTAAATGCTATCGCAGGCAAATTCGCAGTTAAAGTGGCATTGTCATACAAAGAAGCTGCACAATATTTTCCAAAAGATAAAACAGCATATACAGGAAATCCTGTTCGTAAAGAAATACGTGAACCACTTGTAAATGGTGCATTTGAATATTTAAATCTTGAACATAATCTTCCGGTCCTACTTATTCTAGGCGGCTCTCAGGGTGGAAAAGTAATTAGTGATTCAATTTTGACAGCGCTTCCACAATTAGTTGAAAAGTATCAAATTATTCACCAAACAGGAAAGGCAAAATTTAGCGAAGTAAGACAGACATCCCAAGTTGTATTAGAAAATAGTAATTTTGCATCTAGATATCATGTTTATGATTATTTAAATACACTTTCTATGAGAATGGCTGCAGGTGTGGCATCGCTCGTAATCTCTCGCGGAGGTTCTACAATTTTTGAAATTGCACTTTGGGGTTCACCTTCGATAATCATTCCCATAACAGATTCAAATGGCGATCACCAGAGAAAAAATTCATATAACTATGCAAGAGAGAGTGGGGCAGTGGTGATTGAAGAACAAAATCTTACACCTGAAATTTTGATTCATGAAATTGATCGAGTAATTGGGAATCCAGAATTAGCAAAGCAGATGTCAGAGAATGCGAAGAAGTTCGCAAGAACAGATTCAGCAGAATTGATTGCAAGAGAAATTGTTAAAATTGCAATGAAGCATGAGCAGTAATCAGGTAAGCACGGACAGTGATCAAGCTAGTAATCAAGACAGCAATCAAGCGCGAATACAAAAATTTGCGATGAAAAAATATAAATACCCCGGCGATCGAATCGTTTCGGGGTATTTTGTTTGAGCACTAGTCAGTCAAGACTAGATTGTCGAGCAGTGGTAAGCAATCTAGATCTAGATTCATTCAATTGCCATTGCTTACCAATCATTTCGCAAGCTAGACGAGGTACCATATGCTCAAAAGAGCTAAACGGACAATCCGTCGGACTACCATAAGTCAAACTTAGATAAAAAGTATAACCAATGTGAGGACGAGGATCTGTATACCTACCAATGTACATATGGCAACTTTGAGACTTGTCTTCGCCGCGAAAACGAAATTCAAATTTAAAGTGATAAAGGTAGGTACATCCAGGAACACTTTGATTCTCAAAATTAAAGAATATGTGCATCCATTCGAGATGAGACCAGTCTTCCATTTCAAATATAATTTCAATTTGCCGGCACAGATTAGCAAATGCACCAAAGCCGAATTGAAGTGCAAATTCCTGCAAAGCAGATAAATCCAAAATAGTCACTCGTGTTTTATACGTCATCATAATTTTAAGCTAATTGCTAGCGGGTTGGGATTGTTGAAAATGACATCGGGCCATTTTCAGAAGAACTTTCGAAAAAAACTATACATCTACCTTAAAAAAGCGTCAATATTGTTGAGATTGGTCCATTTTCAAGATTCCTTTAAAAACCCTTCAAAATTAATACTAAAAGTGCTAGACTAGGCACCTATATGACCCAAATTATCACTCGATTCGCCCCATCTCCGACAGGCCTTTTACATGCTGGAAATTACCGTACAGCGCTTTTTGCATACCTATATGCTAAGAAGCATGAGAAGGAGGGTGGTAAATTTTTACTTAGAATTGAGGATACAGATAAGGCGAGAAGTAAGGAGGAGTATAAGGACAATATAATTGAGGCGCTCGCTTGGCTAGGGCTTCCGTATGAGCAAATCGTAATTCAATCAGAGCGAGCGCCGGCACATAGAGAGGCTTTGCAAAAATTGATTGATTCAGGTCATGCATATATTTCTAAAGAAGAAATTAAAAAAGAAGGAGATCGAGCAGAAGTGATTCGATTTAAAAATCCAAATAAAAAAGTAATATTTAAAGATTTAATTCGTGGAGACATAGAAACAGATACAACCGACCTTGGTGATTTTATTATTGCAAAAAGTATGGATGAACCAGTTTTTCATCTCGCAGTTGTAAGCGATGATGCATTTATGCATGTGTCCCTAGTTATCCGAGGTGAAGATCATATATCAAATACACCAAGACATATTTTAATTCAAGAAGCACTTGGAGTTCCAACTCCTATGTATGCGCATGTACCATTAGTATTAGACAAAGATAGAAGTAAGCTATCAAAGCGAAAAGGTGCAATTACAATTACTGAATATAAAAGACAAGGATATTTACCTGAAGCGCTTGTAAATTACATGGCACTTATCGGATGGAACACTGGAACTGATCAAGAGATTTTCACTTTCGATGAATTAGTTGAAAAATTTGATTTATCTAAAGTACAAAAGAGTGGAGCTAGCTTCGATCAGATAAAACTAGACTGGGTAAACAAAGAGCATATGAATCGATTAAGCGATGAAGATTTCAAAGCGAAACTTTCTGCATATATTCATGATTATTGTGACGCTCGAACAATTGAACTTTTTGATTCATTGGATTTCAATAAAATAAAAGGTTTGGTCCGTGACCGAATGAATAATTTTGGTGAGATCAAAGACATGCTTGGCGAAAGTGCCGATGGACAAGGAACAGGCGAGCTAGCATTTATCACACATGCTCCAGTTTGGTCAAAATCAAACACTGACACTAATTCAGGTGCAAATCATGGTGCAAATCCAGCTTTACTTCTTTGCCCTTTGAAGATGTCTAAAAATGGCGCAGGTGAAAAAATAGAAGCAACACCTGAATCAACAAAAGTAATTCTTACACAAGTTACTGAAATTATTTCAAATTATTCAGGCCAATGGACACCAGATGCAATAAAAGAAGCTATCTGGGCATTTGCCGAACATGAAGGTAGAGGAATTGTACTTTGGCCTACACGAGTAGCACTTTCTGGTAGAGAGAAGTCTCCTGATCCATTTTCAATGATGTCTATTCTAGGCAAAGAAGAAACACTTGAGCGACTTGCTTCTGCATCAAACGCTATTTAGGCTATTTCCAGGCTTAAACACTTTTCAAAACGATATTAGCGCTGTATCAGCGCCTTAAACCTAGGCGAATACTGCATACTCAAACCCCTCAAAATACTGTAAAATAGACAGCAATGTCCCTTTTTAGAGCTTCAAATACTTTGTTATATAAAAAGCACCTAACACTAAGCACAATTTTTATTATGCTTCTTTTAAGTAGTGGTTATATTTATATAAAGAATACAGACGCACAAGCATCAACTCAACCCACAACTTCTTTAACACCGTCACAACCTACAGGCCAAGTCCTTGGTGCTTCTGCTGTAGCAGTTGAAGAACTTAGAAGAAAAATTGAAGAACAAACAAAAAATATTGAAGCACTCAATAAAGAAATTCAAGCTTATTCAGAGCTTAAAGATAAAACTACAAAGGAAGCACAAACTTTACAGTCATTGATAAAAGAATTAGATAAAAATGCCAAGGTGCTAGATCTAGATATCAAAAAAACAAGAAGCCAAATAAATAAAGCTGATCTTGAAATAAATAAGATAGACAATGACATTGAAACATCTGAGGAGAAAATTGAAGCATATAGAAATCTTATTGCGACAAGTTTAAGACAAATTGAGTTTACTGAGAGTACAGGATTTGTATCTGCTCTTTTATCTAAACGCGACCTTTCAGAAACATTGGTAGAGATAAATGACAGAGTAAATTTAAACTCTCAAGTTCAAATTGAAGTGGACAATCTTCGCTTTGAAAAACAAAATTTGGAAACGAATAGAGTCGACAAAGAAAAAAAGAAAGAAGAATTAAGTGATTTCCAGTCAGCCCTTGCTGATAAAAAGAAAGTTGTTGAATATAATAAAAATGAGCGTAATAAAGTTTTAGCAGAAACAAAAAACCAAGAAGCTAACTATCAAAAAATTCTAAAAGAAAAACAAGCAGCAAAAGCAGCCTTTGAGAAAGAATTATTTGCTTATGAATCAACGCTCAAATATACACTTGATCCAAAAAGTATTCCCCAATCGGGAACTACAGCACTGTCTTGGCCATTGGCAAAAGTTAGAATTACACAACTTTTCGGTAAGACAGTAGCAGCAAAAAGACTCTATACTTCTGGATCACATAACGGTGTAGATTTTGGTGCACCACTTGGTACTGAGGTCCTGGCGGCTGGTCCTGGTGTTGTTGCAGGGGCAGGGGACACTGATATTACATGCCCTAGAGCCTCATTTGGTAGATGGATACTAATTAAACATCCAAATGGATTAGCTACTCTTTATGCCCATTTGTCTGTATTAAGCGTCCAAGAAGGACAAACTGTCACAGCGGGACAAAGAATTGGATATAGTGGAAATACCGGGTATTCTACTGGTCCACATTTGCACTTCGGAGCTTATGCAGCAAACGCTGTAAATGTAGAGAATAGACCAAGTATATCTTGCGGAGGAAAAGTATATCGTATGCCAATTGCACCTATCGATGGATATTTAGACCCTATGTTATACTTACCAAAACCTTAGGTCGCCCAAGTGGTAAAAACCAACTTAGCGTAAATTGATACATATTTTAAATATTATAAATATTAAAAGATAACCATTTTAAAAAAACATGTGCGGAATTGCAGGAATATTCGGTAATAATGAACTTACAAAAGAGACTCTGGGACCCATGCTAGATGCTATAAGGCATAGAGGTCCAGACGATCAAGGTGAACTATATGAAGATCGTTTTGCTTTTGGTATGAGACGACTTTCTATTATCGATCTCTCCCTTGGAAACCAACCGATTTGGAATGAAGACAAAACCATTGCAATTGTTTTCAATGGTGAAATTTATAACTATCTAGAACTACATGATGAGTTGATAACCAAAGGTCACGAATTTAAAACTAAAAGTGATACAGAGACAATCGTTCATCTATATGAAGAGTACAAGGACAGTGTAAATCTGGAACCTATGCTAAACCGTTTAAGAGGTATGTTTGGTTTTGCAATTTTTGATATTCCTAAAAATAAAATTATTTTAGCTCGAGACCAATTCGGTATTAAGCCAGTATACTATCGACAAACAGGCTCATCGACATTTCCAAAAATTGAATCTTTCGGCTCTGAAATAAAAAGTTTACTCCGCGATAAAAGATATAAACCTGAAGTAAATCATGAGGCTATACATAATTATCTTTCATTTCAATACAATCCACTAGACGAAACTTGTTTCAAAAATATTCATAAGTTACCACCTGGAAGCTATATGGAAATTGATTTGTCTACATATAATTTTACAATTACAAAATATTGGCAGTATAAATTTGCGGACAAAAAGACGACGATTGAAGCTAGTAAAGATGAGCAAAAATTGGCAAATGAAATCCGTGAGGTTATGACTGATTCAGTGCGTCACCACATGATTAGCGATGTACCAGTTGGAGCATTTCTATCCGGCGGAATCGATAGTGCAATTACAGTAACCCTCATGCAACAAGAACGTGAAGCAGCGGGCTTGCCTCCTGTTAAAACATTTACTATTGGATTTGACGAAGTAAGTGAACATGTACAAGCCCGTGAAGTTTCAGATGCGCTTAAAACTGATCATCATGAAATCAAGGTTTCTTTCGACGAATATTTTAAAGAGCTTCCGCAAATTGCCTGGCATTTTGATGAGCCTGTGGCAGACCCTTCAGCGGTAGCCTTGTATTTCCTAGCACGTGAGGCAAAAAAGCAGGTTAAAGTGGTTCTATCTGGCGAAGGTTCAGATGAACTATTTGGCGGATACAATATATATCGTGAACCATTTGCATTGGCCAAAGTTGCAATGCTTCCAAGTTTTATAAAAAATTTTATTATCCGACCAATCAGCAAACTGCCATTTAACTTTTATGGCTTTAATTATTTGCGACGATCCCTTACAGATTTTAATCAAAGATATATTGGAAATGCATATATCTTCAAACCGAATGAAGTTACAAGATTATGGCGCAAAGATTTACCTCAATCACAAAATGCTGTAACAGAGATTTCTAAAACTGAACATGTTTATCCTGGAAAAGTTTTACCAGCTAGCTACAACATCGCTGATACAGCAGCCGTAAGCTTTGATAGTTTGCCTGAATCCCGCAAGATGCAGATTGTTGATATGAACTATTGGCTTACAGGAGATATCTTGGCTAAAGCTGATAAGATGACAATGGCTCACTCGCTAGAACTTCGCGTGCCATATCTTGATATGGAAGTCGCTAAAATTTCTCAAACTATTTCTGATGAATTAAAGTATAAAGAAGGGAAGACTAAATATATTTTAAGAAAAGCATTTGAATCGATCTTGCCACAAACAACAGCGGATAGAAAGAAACTCGGCTTTCCTACACCTATTAAGGCTTGGCTAAAAAAACAGCCGACTGAAGTTATTCGCATTATCAAAAATAATAAATATATTCAACAATATTTTGACCAAAATTATATTGATGAACTTTTTGAAAATCATATAAAAGGGAAGTCTGACAATGCTAGAAAGCTTTACATCTTGCTCATGTTGGCCCTATGGTATAATCAGTTTATTGATCAAATATAATTTTATTTATGTTTATAAAAATATTTCTAGGTCTAATACTTCTCGTAATTATTCTAAGACTTCTTGGAATCAATATTTTGGATTTCCTAGCACAAGATTGGGTTAAAAGTTTTTTTGTTTTTATTAAAGAAACTTGGAAAGTTGTTTGGGCTGATATTTTGACTATCTTTAGATCGTTTATGGCAGCTTAGTTTGAAAAAATTTTATAAAAACGTAGGCGTTAATTGTTTAAAATTAAGGAAATAGAAATAGGGAAATTTAAAGCTCCGAACGCTTCGGGTTCGGAGCTTCGACTTTTTCTGCATGAATCAGTGCAGATTACTTTTGTATAGATTGATCTTCTATACCATTCTCATATAGGCTCTTGTGTTTTCAAACTCACTTTGAGTAATCAAACCTTGGGAGTAGGCCCAGCGACATTGATCAATCGTTGATATTTGGCGTGCTGGATCGTCTTCACTATCCATGCCCCAAATATTATTCGGACGAACCTTCAAGTCAAATTCGTGTTCGAGTAATAGATCATGGATTGCTTTTAAATCGCAGTAACCAATTGGCACAGGATTCGTATTGTATTTTGGCGGCCTCGCATCCAGCATTGCACCAAGCCTCATGTGGAGCAATATCAGAACACGGCCTTTATCTTTTCCGTATCTCTGTAGTAGTTTGATAAAACCACTACCGTACCCAGGCAA
>JAULBU010032954.1:0-16096 GCA_032358235.1 Odonthalia washingtoniensis
AGGAGGAGGTCTTTGATTTACATTATTTCTATAACTTTCATACTGTTGCAACGTTGGGAGATTCCGCCAACTATGTACCCTTACTTGACAAAAGTGAGAGAAATTTCGGAGTTTGTAAGAAACGGATCGTGGTTTCGGAAATAGGTCTGAAGGAGATCCATTAATACTGTCAAACTGGTACGTGACAAAATTTTCAATATTGGAGTAAGAATTTGCTTTTTGGAGTCGTTTCACATTCACATTCTTTGTTATGTGAAAACACCCTGTTGTAACGAAACAGAAATACTGTCCAGTAGTAAATATGGTGAAAACTGTGTATTCCCTTTAGCCATAGTAGTAGTTCGTGTTTAATGAGGTCTTGCGATTTGGATAGAACGTTTTTTCAGAAACGAAGCATGTCTTCAAATTCGACATATATTTGAAATTCTTAGTCCCATATTTTCACCGTTTCATCCATTCTTCTTTCCATCCTTTTGGAAGTAGACCTATATTACCCTTTGAAGAATGTATTGAAGTGCTCTTAAGGAGAAACATCAATAATTTTTAGACTTTTCAACCTAGAGAGGTCTTCTACCACGTGGTCTAGTAAATGGAACTTCTATGTGTGGATTCCATATCGTAATATTTCTGAAATGTTCCTATGAATTGCAATTTGAGAATAGTAATTCTGTCGCAGATGGCAGCTATCGATTCCTGTGACCATCCGAGGGAATTATTGTCGTATGGTGAAACTTTCATTGATTTTGTGTAATTTGTGCAAATATTTGTCAAAGTATAATCACCCTGGTAATCAGGGACTCTATCTATATATCATGCCACGAAAGGGAAAATCATATCCAAACATTTATAATCTTTTCCCTTCAACATTCCTCGAATTGAATTACTTAGGAAGAAACCGTTCAGCTGTCGGGATTTCTCCCTTGTTGAGAAGTCAACATGAAACCCGGGTGAACCGAATTGGTTTTCTATTTCAACTAGAAGTGAAGTACAATCCCGTAACAACGCCACGCGCTGTGTCCAAAATTGTTTCCCGTTCTTCTGCTAGTCCATGCATTTCATAGTTAATAATTGACTTGAAAGATATGTAATGAAAAAAGTTTTGATTGCTTTAGAAGTATCGAGGTGAAGTTTATGCACTAGTTCATATATAAATATTGAGAAAAAACGTGGGAGAAGTAGGTGTGGATTTCACTTCCACAGATTCTCCATAAATGGAACCTATAGTGCGATAGAATGGTCCTGAAGAATTTGTTGTACTTCCCATTGTAAACAATTCTTCTCTACTATTGAAGACGCTGTATTTTCTTATTTTAATAAAGTGGTAACGGCATCCGTTCTGGTTCGGGCATAGTGAACGGTTCTAGGAGGCGAAAATGCATATATTGGACCTGTTTTTAAATAGGTTGAAGTTCCCAAGCATCTTACGCATGGACGTGTGGTGGTAAAGTTATGTATACCTCCAGACATGTAATTTCTTTCAAGTATGTCACAGAATTTTTCACTATGACAGGGAAGCAATTACATTTCATCTTGTTATTTATACATACTGTAAAACCTTCCATAGAATTTTCAATTAACGGCAAAAGAACCGTTGTCATTGCGTCATCCAACGAAACCATTTTATCATCTCGACCACGCACTACCGAAGTTAGTGGGAAGTGATCTTCAATCGCAATAATGTCATCACTGTCTGTGTCACTATTGCCGCAATAGTCCTCTATGACTTTCTCTGACTGTGATCCTTGTAACCCAACGGGAGGAAAGCCAATTAAAGTATAACCATGTTCTATCAGAAAACGTCTGAATTGTACGGACATAGTGAAAAATGGGACATGTATGGGATAACCAACGAAGGATTGCGACTTCAAAGTTGGGTCTGTTTTATCGGTATATATCTGTAACATTCCAACGAAGGACTTCGGCGACGTGTCTATACTTTTATTCTACTCAATGGAAGACTTCTCATTTGTCATTACATGGTTTCTTATATACATGTACAATTGTGCAAAGAATTCGGAGTGCAGAGGTTGTGAGATATAATCACCGTCAAACTCGTTGAAACGAGGTCTAAATGTCACATCTGTGGCACTAGCAACATTTATTTGTGTACATAACATATCAATGACGTATTTCCAGTATAGAAAATCTTTTCTATTGTTGTGTGACGCAGTGTTGTATTGAACCTCCATTTTCTGAAATCTGTCATCGATAAAACTGTGATCCACTGTTCTTTCCACAAATTACATGCATTTATTCCAATCAGTTATGTTGTAAAGAACAACATCTGCACTGAAAGTAACTGATCGAAGCATCCGGATTACCTTAATTACGGCTTCATTTCCAATTTCTTCTGATAAGGTTACCAAATGATTCGATATAACTTTGAAATCAGTGAATTGTTCCGGAGGTTCAAAGGGACTTTGATCATCAGAAAGCGCACAGTTCGGCTCATTTCTGTGCACTGTTTCCACATCAGGTCCTTCATAATGGGCGTCGTATCTGTCCGTGTGCTGCTGATATCCGTTCCCATTTGTAGCATGTCGCATAGTGTCAATCTCTTCTTCTTATTGTATTTGCGTAACGTGATATGTCGTTTGTAATCAGTCCAAATGTCTGTCGGATATGTGCAATACGTTGTATGGCAGAAGAAATTTTCTTTACCATTAAAGTGGAATGTACGATCCAGAGAAATAGCAGTCGATGTCACATTCTTCGATTCATTTGAATATTGGAAGAATAATTTGTTAATAGAGACGAACGTATTTACCGATATTTCTTACTTTTTACTGTCATAACCAGTAGTCAATTTTGCAACTGTAAGTACTCAAAAGAAATACAATCATGTTCCAATTTAAAAAATGGTAAAATGTTTCTCCATATGGACGCCGAAAACTTCCAAAAAATTAAATAATTGATTTTTTGTTGTAAAAAAAAATATTTAATTTTCTGCAAAGTTTTGCCGTCCATTTGGAAGAAAAATATTTACATACATTTTTTTTATCGGCAATGTTGTGTAAGTAAGAGGGAATCCGATATTAAGTAAATACATGACATTGCAAAAAGATGACAGGAACATATACACATTTATCCAGAACCGTTTCTGGGAAGAAACCTACAATTTACTTTAGGATATATGTAGAATACATCTTAGACATAAAAGTTAAACGAAGTTAAATGAGATCAAGGAGCAATTGTCAACCCAACGGTGGCACTTCAACATCTACTGCTCCCCAATCATCCATATTTTGTTGTTAGTCGTCTCCGGCGTCATCAGTTTCATCGGGTTCTCCGTCGCTATGACCACAACTTGAAGGACTGCTTTAACTATGCGATATGTAAACAGATAACCGTTGCCCTTTCCTGCGAAAACTGCATTGCATCCATATGTGTATGAAATAGCATCTTTCAAATTGCCAATTTAGCAATGCTACTGCCCGGCATAATGTACATTTGATACCTCAGTGCTCCTGTTCCATTCCATCCTGCCACTGCATGATGACCGTAACCATCAATCAAAATAAACTGTGGGGGATTTAAATTTCATGCATTTCCAAACAACTGGAAATTTTGTCCATTTCGTCCTGGTTGTAATGGACATGACGATGGGATCCAGGAGCTACCTATAACGATACGACTTTATTAGCAGTTGTGATCGTGAAATAGCCGGTGAACCACTCTTCCTGACGTTGATGTCATTGTGTCATGTTGTGGTGGAAAATCCTTACCAATGATTAGAAAGCGGCCTCCACCGTATGGAATTTTTGTCGGACATACAATTGTTATCTAAATTCCACAAGGCACACAAAATTCAAATCAATAAGTAAATTGCGGAACGTCCTTTAGCTATCAATACATAATCACGCTGACTTTCCATTTGGTTTGCAAGTAGACTTCTTGTAATGGAGTAACGTCCAATGCCATTGTTTCTGTCATGATCGTCACTTCCAGAATTACTAGTGTTGATAATTAAACTCCAATGATCTCTATTTTTTCATATTTCAGCGACTCTTCGTTCGGAAACCATGTTTGAAATTCAGTAAAACTTTCACCAATTGCCCGTGAAGGAAAGTCATGGATTTACTGAAATTCTTTTATATAACTCTGTCTCATTGTCTTATCCATTTCTAAAGGATCAGACATACTCTGCAGAATGTAGTACCCATCACAATGCAATTTCTGTTTTTCCTGCGGAAGTACGCAAGTCCACAGATTCCTTCAACATTCCTTGTTGCATGTAACCATTTCTCCAATTCTGTGCGATCTCTAAAAGGTTCCATATGTTCTGTTTGCAGGTGCCAGCCAACGTCCAAGAAATATCTCTCAATGCTACTATTTGATCCTACATGAAAAAACATGTGCACGATGAGAATCCGGGATTAGTTCCGACTCCAGAGGAACATTGGTATCATATATAATTTCCAAATGCAATACTTTCTTGCCTTCTCCGTCTGTCTTTTAAATCTTGATTTTTCTCGTCCGTATTTCTTTACTTCTACCCTCCCTCGTAACTCCATTGACGGTATCCTCTGTTACATTGTATCTTCTTTGTTGTAGCATTTCTTCAATGGTCACTACATCTCTACACATGTTTTTTATTCTATTCCACATAGCACTACATCGCGGTAGCATAACATTTCTAGATGGCTCATTATCATAGGGACCAATGTCATTTGCCACGGTAGACTTTGGCAACGGTTTCGCCATTATATTTATTCGTTTTTTTGATGTTGCCTTTGTAGGTAAAACGTTACGTTTTGCTGATATTAAACTTCCACCACTTGTCGATGCCTCAATCTCTAGCGTGTCTTCTTCCATGTCAGACAATATGTGATTCGTTGCCTTTGCCTTCTGTTTTTACGCTCGAGGTTCTTCCTCGACACTAATCTGTAGGTCTATAATTTCACGTTGCTGCCTTTTCTTGCTTCTCGTATGTGATGGAATAATAGAATGGACCCCATTTCTTTTTTTTCTTTCCACCATTCCCACCATCATTACTTACATTGAAAAATTACTCCCTTATTTTCTTGACAAGTCTTTCATGGCGAGCAGTTGCACTCTTAAACAATTTTCCAGACATATTTCCAACACTTCACTCGAAAAGTTGTATGCGATTGCCAAAGGTCGCATGAAAAGTTTGCTTCTTTGTACGTGTCTCTGGGATGAAAATTTCCATAAGTTCCTGCATTGTCTTCCGGACTTCTTCTTCTGGTAAATCACAATCACCATCCACAATTGCTTCCAACAACGTCTGTATATACTTTGAGATATTATTACGAAGCAGATAGAAAACATTTGCATCAAATGTTCCCTTCTCTGGGCTTCCAAAACAATCTCTAGATGCATCTAATAGGTAAATTATATTCCCCTTCGTACGGTTGATGAGAAGTCTACTGTACAAGTACGCCATCCCTCTTTTACCAGAATCTTCCCCAGTTCCAAACTGGGGCATTGTCTTGATCCTTTCCATGACAGATTTGAATCTGACGAAAATTTTCCCCACACAAGCGTACTGTTCGTATGTTGAGATAATTTTCTTACCAAGAACATTGGTCCTTTCCATGAGCCTCGCAATATCTACTGGCCTCGCTTCTTCAAACGATATCTTCTATTGTTCGGTAGAGGTCTCAGCATATCGTATTACACTGCTCATGGGGTCAATGAACGAAATGTCCTTTTTCGTCTTCGACACTGATATGTTTCGAGATCTACTGAGATTTATAACTTCCCATGGTTTCATGGTCCCCTTGTCTCTACATACGAGATGAGCGAAAAAATTAATATATCTTGCCCAATTCGTTTTGGAAGTGACCATTACACCAAGAATTTGGAGTGCGGACAGTCGATGCCTCCCATACAGAATAACTATTGACTTTTCATAATTCAGTACAATTATATATCTTTCCTGGTTGCATAATTGCGACACACCAGTATACTTCCCACCAACATCTTAAGATTCAAAACTCACAGAGATAATTCCGAAACCAACTTGATACCGCTCTTGTTCGAAGGATTTAACGAATGTGTCGCCATGCTCGGTGCTGTCATCCATCAGAGGGTTCTTGACGTTTCTGATTAGACTCACTCGAAGCCATAATTCGAGAGTGAGATAAGTACTAAGATGAACGTCTGAGAGCTTAACAAACCTCCCGTATCTGTCTTCTCATTACCATTCCCATTCGTGCGTTGAACTCTGATAACCTTTATCGCTTGAGAATCCCAACAATTAGTACAATCTTCTTATTCTAAATCACGGATATGTGCTGGTCTGGTACCACTTCCATTGTTTTCATAATACGGATAATCCCGTTCCTTATGCATCCCCTTGATTTCCACAGCGCATATTTCACTTTATGAAATTTATGATCCAGTGCAGCCGATGCCTATTCCACTACACTACCTCAGTTAGTTCCACTTCCTGCCCTCTCTCACTTTTGCTGTACCAACAAGGACTGCACCCATAACCGAACAATCAATTTCACGGCACCCTCGGGATGACTTCATAACTTCAATAGAATCATCATCTAGAAAGCACTGCTCAACAGAAACTTCTGGAACTTTAATATTTTGCGCTGCATCGGCACCGCTTTCCTATTCAAGAACCAGCTTGTGAAATATTTCTTCACCTCTTTCCGGGAGGTAGCGATGCATGAGACACTTTCGCTGTGCAGATGCAGAGGATGAAGACATAGTTGATCATAAACGTATTATATTGTAGTTGAGAAATATTGAAGTTAATTCACGACGGCTGGTTGTGAAAAAGTATATCGTAAAGTCAGTTGAAGACAGCTGGTTGCGAAGAGGGATCTTGAAATTTTGTGCGACTTATATAGAACAGAATACACTTCGATTTGACACCGACCTTGCTTCGGTTGTATAAATTTGGTGATCGGTTTGTTGTCTTTGTTATCATAAGTCGAAATGTTGTTATCAGAAACAAAATTGTTAATATATTGCGATTTGACAATGTCCCCACTTCAGTTGTATGACTTTGACGATCGGTTTGTTGTCCTTGTTATCATAAGCGGAAATGTTTTTCTCATAAACCAAACTGTTGTATGACTTTCTTGACCGGACGGTGCTTCTGTAACGACACAATAATTGTACCACGTACGGGTGTGTTGTGCTCACCTGTAGTATATTGCAACATATTTTTGCGGTGGAAGCATTAATGGCAAATATTTTCTAATATTTCTCGTCCATATGGGGGCCGATAAATTGCAGAATATTATATAATTGATTTTTTGATTCAAAAAATTATATATTTAATTTTCTGCAAAACATTATCCTCTATATGGAGGAAAATTTGAACTTTTTTTTTAGATCGTACCAGTAGTACAAATAGGCCCAACGCAACGCCGTGCGGAATATTGAATATTCAATTTTCTACAAAATATACCAGATGACAACATTTAATAATTTTCCCGGACATAATATCGCGGTACTACTACCGTTCCATTACCTTCTTCACATTAGTTCATATTCTTTCGCCATCAACCTCGACGATTGCGCCTCTACTCAATTATTACGACCTTCCACAGACGTTATCATACCTTTGCAGAAACCATATCTTAAAAATGATCATATCGGCACCATAAGCATCTACGCACATCAATTCAACTGAAAAGCAAAGCAGTACAATTTGATCATTTTAACAGTAACTTCACACTCCATATATTCTTCTCCACCAACATCAGCCACGAACATTTTACAATCAATTTCAACATTCTACATCCCATTCCTCACCAGTTTTAAACTTCACTTTCAACACGTAACATAGCAACACCACAACTTGTCATTTTCAACCTCTACTAGAAAATGCTCGAGAAGAAAAAATTCAAACAGTGAATCTGAATTCACTCGATTTCTGCTGTTTTCCCTTATTGATAGTTTCTTCGGTTCATCTTTCAAAAAGAAATTCAACTACAGGAATTTCAACTTCAATGATTACCTGGAATTGGTGAGGTTCCATGACTAACCGATTTACAAGCGCATAACAACACGTTTCGAAAGCAAGGATAATGACAGAAAAAAGGCTTTGAAACAATAGGTATTCAAGTCTATAGGAGGTAATGGTGACAAGGTTCTCGCATAAATTGGTTCCCGGCACGTGCATCAGACAGCACGTGCCTCTTTCACCATATATACATATCGTTGTACAGATTAACGAAGATTGAAAATGTTCACTGACTTGTCCACTGACAATTCCACTGCAACTGGATTCTTAGTTGGTCCAACATTCATTCAAATGATCATCCAGTCAACTGGGAAAAGACCTAGACCGAACCAATTAAACATATCCATCCCAACAACTATCGAATGTCCCCTTTTTTACGACAGCATTTCATTTGTCTCGAAGACAATGGCGAGGAAAATTTCTAAGACGAGTAATAGAAAAATTCTCAGTATCAAACATTTCATTGGTAGTAGAATAGGGCTCGTTTCTCAAACAATTTTCAAGGCGTGGGAAAGACTAGCAACATCAATAGACATTCCTCTAGTCACTACAATGATGTCACTGTACATCTTTTACACCTCAACAACATCAAGATTCAAAGTTCTTTATGAAAGGAACGATGATTTTTTCCAGTTTCTCAAGAAGAAACATTTACGGCAGATGATGAACCAGACACTATTGAAGAATTGATGTCCGAAAAAGGTTGGAAATGAACAAACAGAGTGGACAAAGCATTTAGTTGCATCCCATCTTCATGTTTTACCAACCAACACAAAATATTGGGCAACATCTCGTTGAACGACCCCGATTATAGCTTATAATCAGCTCCGATGCTGGAACCTTTCTTTTCTGATCCACACAGTTCGAAATTGCCGCAATGTTTTTCTGGTATACCTGGTCATGTTTCCGAGCATCTCAACTTATCCGTTTCAGTTAATAACACAGTGGAAATTATAGAGGACGTTGATGAGAATATTTCGTCTACAGAGGAAACGGAATCATGTAATGATAAGTGTGGACGTTCACCGTCTTCTCAACAATTGTAAAGAAATCAGAAGAAATCTAAGGTTGGTGACAACCAAGAAATGGAAATCCCCCCAAACCAATCTTCGAATATCACGACAGAAGTTAAGGAGGAAAACGATGTCCACCAAGCAGACTCAGATGAGCTCAATATAATGGGATTGGAAGCAATGGGAATGCTGAAATTAAGTATGCAGAATTACTGTTGCTTCTATGACTGCGATTTTCAGTCCCTTACTGACACACATGAAGATGCTATTGGTCAGACTCTACGAGATAATGTTCATTTCATTCTAATTGACCCTCCATACAACATTATATATATCAAAGACTATTTAAATTCACATCATTATCAGTTAACGGTTAAATACATGAAAGAATTGGAATATTTCTCGGAAAATGTTTTGACACCGGGAAGTCATGCACATAGTTTAGTTCGGAAATGCAATTTTCTTCTAGGGTTCAACTTAGTAAGTCGAAGAAGTAATTAATACCATTGGAAGACCCCGAAGAAGATTAAATTGGAAAAGGTTACAAGACTTAAATAAGTTTTTTCAGTGTGGGGGAAACACCGCTCCATTACACCAAGACGAGGGGTTATTATGAATCATATCCTAGAACACCCCGTCTCACGCATCTCTCTGTGGTCTAACATTCAGTGCACTTCTGGAAGAATATTATGGTATGGGATTATGCTTTGAAAAAGATAAACTACAGTCATTCTGGGTTCATTAGTTCTGTTCATGTCGGGACATGTGATTAAATGAATATAATTCCAAGGGTTCCTATCTACGAAAAGGTATTCCTTCCATTTCAGACGAAGTCTCCCGGTCGAATACCAATCCTCCGACCAGAGCAAAAGTAAAGACAGTTGATGATGTATATTATCCTCAAATTTATCCATCCTGGTGAGTTGATTGTGGATCCATGTGCTGGTATATTTTCTGTAGCAATTTCATGTATAATTATCCCCAAACATAGGAAATTTGTTGGTGTTGATATGAATTATAACTGTTTGGAATGCTGCTGGGCACATCTGGTCAAAATTTTCGCTCATCAGTTACTCAACGATGAATCAGACAATTAGGGAACGAAAGAAGATCTAATTACTGCACAACAATATTTGGGAGAACTGGATGCCATTGCCGTGAAGAAAAGGACGTATTGGAAATTCCTCCTGGACTTCCCACAGCTCAGACATTCCCTAAGCACGTTTGTTACTTCATTTGACAAAAAATTAACGTTGCATCTTTGTATAAAAACGGTGTTCACATACCGTGGGACAAGTGTAAAATATCATGGAAGCTAGCCCTTGATGGAATACCTACAAATATTTTGCTTGCAATGGAAGCAGGGGCACTAGGTTTTCCCTGAAAGCATCCACAAGAAAACATGGTGAAGCTGGCGTTGGGGTCTTCGCAGAAAAGATAATTGATGATGGTTTCCTCATTGGTCATTACGATGGAACATTTATTTACAGAAATTTCGGCGGGAGTCCTTCAATTACAAAAACATATGATGATAGTTTACTTTCAGTATCTAAGGATCGATTCCTGAAATACGGTTCCAATTTTTCACATAAATGCACAGCAAGTGGTGGATCAAAAAAGAAGGCATGGATTGTATCTGCCCCTTGGTGAATTACAAGATACATTAATTATTTTCATTGTCTCCCTGTCGATGAAGCTTTGGCTAATGATAGATTGAATTATCCAAGAACTGCAAATGGCGCTCTTGTGCAAAACAGAAAGTTGAAAACTAATGCGGCTGCAACTTCTTACAAAATTTCGAAGATTAGTGCTTTATGTACTATTGCAACTTGTCAAGAAATTTCCATTGATTATGGTCCTGATCATGCTCTTCACGTTATGGACAGCTAGTAATTTTATTTTCATTTTTCCTGTGATCTTATCACAGAGTTGTCTCTTCTTATGTACACTGCATTAAAAACTTATAACTTTAACTACATTTACTGATATAATATAAGTGATTTCACTATACACCGTCAATGCCAAGAAAAAATGTCATGGTACAAGTAATAATATCTACGTTCTTTTCTGATGATATAACATATAATTTATTACTTGTCACATGTCTCAGAATGACAGCCTGTCATGTTACGGTACAATGACTGGCTCTCAATCTTAGAATATAAAATTCTAATAGCCAGTTTCATCCATTACGATTACCAAATTACCACACTCACCTATCCATACATGTTTGTTCCTCACAATCATGTATGTGCGGGTGTCATCAATAGTCATGTTCCTGTAATGCAGGTGTATCAAGGGTACCATCGACATTGCTTCCAAGTTTTCAACGTCATCAACTGCCCAGTCCACCTTTTTCGTCCTCTGCCTCGTCCTGACTTGTCCCATCTTCTGAGTCTTTCCCACTCTCTATTAAATTAAAACTCACACCATAATCGAAGGAAATAGCATCACCCAATTGTTAGTCTGTTTGTATAACGTACATGTGGTACCGCAAGCAATGAATACAATTGAACTGTGCACCTCCGTGTTGGACATGCCCATGCCCAACAAACACTGAATATGGAGAAATTTCAAGTGGATGCAGTTTCAACGCTTTCGCGATCCTTAAAAGACTCTCGGCATTATTAGTGACGAATTTATGAGAGTAAGCTCATAAGTAAACGTACAACAGTCTTTCTCAGTGACCAATATTAACAATCCAGGATTGCTCAGATCCTTTACCAAAAACTTCGTTGTGTCCAGCCTGGAAAGGACTAATCTTACCTATCAGAAGGTAACGCCGACCAGTTACTGGATTCAGAGAATTACCTGAACCTGAACCGCTACCGTCTAATCTCACAAATGTGGCCAGGAAGTCGATTCATACGTCTAATGCAGCACGTTTCCACGCAGATCATACTCGAGATTCATCATTTTCCATATGCCCTGTCAGAATTTTCAGAGTTGACGAGTAACGGCCAATTCCGGCATCTCAGTCCTTTTCTTCATCTTTTTCAGGAGCAACATTAACTGTAGGAATCCATAAGTAGCTATAAGCTTTATTTCGAAGGTGTTCCTCTCCTGGAAAGGTCTCGTCCACGAATTGATGCAGATCTTCAAACTATTCTTCGGCCATACATGTTTGTTCCTTACAATCATGTATGTGTGTGTGGCGCGTAATAACTATGAGAATGTAGTAAGCTGTAGTACAAGTGCCATCCTTTTCACAGTGAACTAAATCAAAACATAACCTATTCCATATTCTTCCAACACTTGAAGTGCGCAAGGGTAGGAAATAGGTTACGTTATTCCCGTCCAAAATTTGGGGAAGGGAAAAATTAACAACTAATACTTAAATCTAAGAAGTGATTGCAACAATTCACTCTACCCAAATATGAAAAAGTAGCCATTTACGACCATGTGAGGGCCAGGAAGTCATGTTATTCTTCCTACCCTCCACAAGACCGCAAACGATTTCCTACCTTTCCAAACTTATGGAAAACAAAAACTAGCAACTAAATATGAAAAAGTAGGTAAGCTTTTACGATCTCACAAAGGTCAGAAATTCAATTTTTGCTTCCCAACCTCCTCAAGATCGCAAACGATTCCCAATCTTTTCACACTTGGGATGACAAAATCTAACAACTACAAAACTAACAACTTACAGCTAATACCTAATAACGCAAACGATTTCCTACCTTTCCGCACTCTGTGCGAATGGTAGTTACAAGAATGCATGGCATGCGAAGGAAGGGGATACAACATTTTTGACAACTGATGCAAACATTCCCTTAAATAGGCAGTTTACAACCATTAGATGTACATGGAATATTATTGTTATGAAAACCCTTTTACCTCTTCAAATTATCGTAACAGTAATCTGAACAGGTGAAACGATTTTTTTAAATTGTCTAAAGATGTGTTGACAATTTGAACATGTACCATACATATCCAAATTGTCACCACTTCGTTGGATACTTGAAGTCATATCCTTGAAAAATCCCTTCCATTTATTATTGTTTCAAATCTCCTAATGTACATCATTGTTTTGACCGTGTCTCTAAAATCACGTAAGGAAAATGTTACATTTATAATCTCTCACGTCAATGTTTAATACGTAACATACATATCCAAGTTGTCACAACGTAGTTGGTTACTTAAAGTCATATTCTTAAAAAATCCATTTCATTTATTATTGACTCCAATTCCCTAATGTGCATCATTGGTGTGAACGTGTCCATTAAATCATGTAACGGACACGATACACTTATAATCCCTCATGTATATGTGAATGACTCCCTTTCAGTTCTTCAATGTAGGCATTCAGGAAGTACAGTAATTGCTTTTCTGGTGGCTTTCCCGAATTCCTCTCTGATATTTTTGCATTGCTGGCGGTCATACACGCACTACTGTAATCACTGTCTTCATAAAATTGGATTAAAAATTAGTGACAGCAATGACCAAAATTCGGGCCCACATTTTGTTTTATGATTATTTGTCGCAATTTCACCTAACTAAAAAACACTGGGTGCCGGCCTTCAAAACATTTCCAGTTGTTGTCCTTACGAATGCTCAGGAAAAATCTACGGTGTGTGAATGTCCAATCTACGAATGGCCCAATGCGGGCGTTCATATCGGTAAAATAACTGAATGGTTCCCTGGCACATCTGTACACTTTCACTGCTTGGAAGTAGGCATTCAGTTCCGGAAACACTCCTATTCCGATAGGAAGGTGGGGACAAGCATGCCGTCGGAGCCGGTGAAGGTTCCGATGGATAGAAAACGAGCATCGATGGTTCGTTTCAAGGAATGGAGGTGCTTATACTTCCTTTCCGTCATTATGGCGGGCGTAATATTGAGCCGGTAGGTTCGGGTACAAGTCTATGGAAGGACTCCATCATAGTCATAAGAAGTGTAAGGCCTGGGGCATACGTCAGTGTCTTCAGAAAAGGATGTTGGCTTTCTAGAGGCGGAGTTTGGAATTTATTCTTTGTGTGAACTGGGTTTATTGGGCCTTAATGAAGATTTCGGTATGAAACATCCGTAGTAGACAGCGTAATGTGAAGTTTGTACCAAAAACTGCCTATTGTCTTAAATGGGGACGGCACTGGCTAAAAGTTTTTTAATTTCGCAAACCATTTGAACAAAATGCGGAGAAAGGATTTGAGTTTTGCAAATAAACGAAACAGTATATATATGACACACTGTAAAACGTAAAATTTCAATAAAATGTGGAATAAACTAAACTTGAAACTACTCCAGTAGATTTTTGCAAGACATAGCATGAATGACAACGAAGTAAAATGATGAAAAAGTCTCACTAAGGTAAAATGGAATAAATGAAAAATCCGATTTTTTAGAAACATTTATTGGAAAGATGCGGGAGAATGTATTCTTACTCAAATAAACATTTGAAGTAAGTCCAATGTATCTTGGCTGGTAAAATGTGTGTTTTGCGTATTGTGAAAAATACTCACGACCATAGTCCAAGTAGAGTTCTTCACCAACAGCTATGTTTCTTGAAGGAACAATGTCCATCATCCTATTGTTGGAATATGATATTGCTGTTATGAGTTTTGAGATAACCTTCGATGCCACATTTGGTGTCCTTGGTTGTATCTCCCCTTTTCTAGCCTTTTTCATGTCCAAATCACCGGTAGATAACGACTGTCGGTAATGTACCGCATTGCAGAGAAATGTGGTGGTACAACCCAAACCAAATGCTGGTCGAGTTTCTCGTCTGTCTCTTTTAAGTCAATCTCCGCAGCAAATTTCCTGAAGTCTTTAACCGTAACCTCCAGGAGGTCCTCAGAGGTCCCACCTCCCTAGAAAATGTGGTGAGGAACCATATGTTCCTGCGAACTGACCTTGTTCACCCAATTATTTCTACGCCAGAGCTCCGTAGAGGAAAACGATGGGTTAATTAGGTCCAAAACTTCTCTCACTGAAAACACCAAAATCAGCTTCGCGTTGTCTGATTGTTGATTTTTGTACCGAAATAAATAGATCACCAGCCTCTCAACCAAATAAGCATCTCGGATCCAAGCTGTGAAACATCAAAACGTACTTTCCATCCGATTGACATATTGGTACATTATTGCCTTGTTGAAAATTGTATATTCGTTGTAGATTGTTCAAAAGTAGTTCAGATTGTAGTCTCGAAAGGTTTGAAGTGGCAAAAGGCCACTTGATGTCTTCCATATATCAACACTCTTCCTTAACTTCAATACAACTATTGCCGTTACAAATCTCTCTGCTTCTGTTGTAACTGTGGCATTAGCAATCAAATCCGATTCCGGATTAAGTAGCTGACGTGCATAAAAATTCATCAAATACGGTCTTGACTGAGTTACGAAACTTTCTTCTTTTTCGCAACTAATGAAACTCCGGGGGTTGGCAGTAACAAACAAGCTCTAGCAACAAGTAATTTCCAGAACAGAAATAGATAACCGTACCGGCAGCCTGCGGGAATTTTGAAACAAAGTCCATCATCCATGTCACATTTTTCTGCTCCGGACGGAGCATAGGTCTTCTCCCCTCGTTACCAATCTTAAATTACTATTCATGTAAATAACTTCAAGGTACGGAATGCGTGGTATGTTGTTCATGCAATTGATCCAGCTTTGGTGATAGATAGAAATTTCCCCGACATTTGTATAGTCTGTCCTATTGTAGAATTATATGTTATCCATACCCGTACGTGAGAAGTTAATTTCAGTCTCTTTCACCGATACATGAGTGACTATCCGAATCCTGGGATCATATCCATATGTTCTAGGGGATCTGACATAAATTAATGGTTGGCTCTAGACACTGTAAGATTTTTCATCTTTTGAAGACTCATCAACATCATCACCATCACCTTCACCATCACCGTTACCATCAACGTCATCATCATCATCAGCATCATCACCATTATCATCATCATCATCATCGTCATCATCATCATCATCATCATCATCATCATCATCATCATCATCTCTCTTCGAAGCCAAATATCGATACCAAGGATTGAATTGCAATGTACTGCAGAATATGTGACCATACGCGACTAGATGAATGACTGTTTTCATCAGTTGTACCATCTTCTTCATGTATGTAGTTTTGAAAATGTCGTACTCTGCATTTTCTTGAACCTGCTCCATTC
>JAULBU010032965.1:0-16096 GCA_032358235.1 Odonthalia washingtoniensis
GTAACTGTAGTGCAATCTTGTATCATAAAAACTACTAACCGATTAAACCACAACATGCCGAGTTTGATTTATTCATAAGAACCATATTTGATTGCCCCTTTTTTAAATCCTTAAAATTTTTAAGGAGTACAATTGCTTCTGCTTTACTTGTTTCTTCACACTCTGTTAAATGAAATGCCGTATCCCTTTCCTTGTACACTCTGCGTTTAGGCATAACGGCCTTTGCTTCTTATGTTGACTTCCGACTTTATTTGTTCGGTCCCCTCCTTTCTTGTAGGTCTCTCTCCTTGAAAAAGATTCCTTGTTTTTACTGTGTTCTCGTCTTGGATTGGGGTTTTCTCTGTTTCCCCTTCCTTGCACTTTTGTTTCCGTTTTATATTTTTCGTATGCTCTTGCTTCTTCACATAGCGTTTCCACATACAGTACTATATCTTTCTGTATTGGCTCGTGATATTCCAAAGTTTTTGGATTACGGATTTCAATCTATATGGATAGAGATGTCCCTGTAATAGTTTTACACACTTGTTTGGGTTAACTTCTTTGAAATTATCATACCCAACCTCTTCTAGTCTTGAAAATAAATCGTTACAGTATTCCATGATTCTTGCATCCGGGTCTGTTATAAGCATTGCCATTTTTAAATTTTTTAGCAAGTACTAAAAAATTTCAAAATTTGTCTCATCCCTTTCTACCTTACTTTTTAGCCAATTTTCTATGTGTGTAGATGTTAATTGATCTAATTTTTTCCCCGGCGCTATTGATTTAAATTCTCCAAGGAAATGCATCCTGCGCGGCAGACCTGTGTCTATTGATACTTTGCAACTTACCTTGGTCAGAGAAGGAACCTTCTTCTTCTTTTCCGAAATCTCCAACTCAAATCACTGTCTTTCCCTTAGGAATTTGGCGACTCTGACTGGATCCACACTTTTCAGTATGGGATGAGAAATCGGTTGGAACACCGTGACGACATTCGCATCAGATGGATCTTCTTCAAATGTTGACATTTTAGACGTCAATACTGTTTCTTATCACAGAACAAATCCCCCCTGCAAGAAAGAAATTTCTTTAGACGTTGATGAGATGAGAATAGAATCGACAGTTCAGTTGGCATAATTTAAATAGAACTAGTTTTCTTTATTCGGATGATGGATGTTTTTTGTTCCTGTCTATTATTTCAGGAAGTTTATATAATTTTTTCATTAAATGATCTGCCTCTATAATTATTTCCTCTCTTTCCAAGAAATACTTTCCTTATCCAACCTGCTAGCCTTCCCTTCATTATTTGGAGAGAGATTATTTTAATGCACATTTTCTCCCTATTTCCAATTATAATTTTATGGCCTCTCTTTTAAGACACGTAATTTTATGAATTGTCTATAAGTTGGGCGCAGGTGCCGTAATGAAACCCCTTTTTACTGCCGTGCATAACAACATCAAAACTGTTGGAGCAACCGTTCCTTCGAAACTGGACATCATTTTATCAAAAGCTGTTACGCAGGCTGCCATATCATTTCCTTTACACAAGCGCGTTTAATGAGCTTGTTTGGCCAAGTTGGCCTTTGTAAACCAACACACCAGTGTGACCAATGTGACCAATGTGCAGCGAATAATTTCTGCGTGTACTTGCATCCACTTTTACAGTACGCGATGAATGGCGACTTACCTATCACCCATTCCCGTCCACACACTTCAACCAGTCCATATAATCATCTACAAATACTTCAAAAGAGGCAAGACCTCTTCGAATACCCTCACCAGTGCATTTCAAGAACGCCTCTTTCCGAGTCCATAACCGAAGATACGCTGTATTTGGGTCCGGGGCGGTACGAACAAAGCATGCCTCAGATGGCCTAAATTTTTTCAATACTCTGTCCATATTGATTGGCCTTCGATTCATTCAATCGATATCCACACCAACTTCTTCGCCAGCGATGGCCATGGTGACAATGTCATTCGTATTTGCAATGTTACATTTTAGTTGATCCGGTAACAATGTTGTGTACGGTTTTCCTTTTAAGCCGCGGCACAACGTGATGGAACGTGGAGGAATACCAGTGTAACTAGATGAGACATTGCGAAGGACTGCACGTCCAATTTTAGAGGTCACAGGTTTCTTGCTATTTCTTCCAGAAAGCCAAGTCGGTACCGATCAATGACTTCGAAAAGGTATCATCCAGATAAGCTGTCCATAGATGAATAGTACACAATGGTAGGGTGATAAGGCGCGACGGAGGTACGCCCGAGGCTGCAATATCCCTCATACCTCACGTCTGCTGAACAAACTCGGCCACTATTTGGGCATAATTCGGCCCATTTTCTGAGGGGAATGCTAACTTGGATGTGTGTAAAAACATTTCTGGCCCTTACCATAATTGCTGAAAATTGTGCAATCATTGCACAATTTTCAGAAATTAATATGATGTTAAATTATTTAATTTGAAAATTAAATCACTCTGGCCTTCAACTCCATATGGCCCTCATCGCCTAAACAGCAATCGTCCCAATAAAAAAATCCCTTTTTTTCATCGATGTAATTTTATTCGTAGCTTGAGACCAATTTTTAGACAATTCTGGCCAAAAATGTTTTATTTTTTTACGTTCTTGGCTGCATCTTGTCGGAAGAGACGATCTCTACTTAAAAATTAAATTTTAATATACGAGAGCCCAAATGAACAACTTTTTAAGTTATTTACATGTTTAGTCTCTTTAGAGTATAACTTATTGAAATCAGCTTCGAATATTTGTAAAGAGAAAAGCAAGTTTTAAAATAACAAGTGCATGAAATGAAATACAAATTCAACTAATAGTCATGTGTAGGGAGGGTTGCAAACAAACCCTAGTAAAACACAGATATATGATAGAGTTACTCTAGTGGTTACCTAGCAACATTGCTAGGTGTTTAATCTATTTGGTTCCCTGGAAACGGATTAGTAGGTATCAATTTTGACTGTAGCACGTATAGGAAAACCGTAGCCATCCGTAGTAATTCGTGACATGAAAACATAGACTCTTCACATGATTCTCGGATCTCTGGTAAGAATCTTACAATTTTTCTAGGTACGTCTCAATCCCTGGTGTATTTAGCCAAATTGAATCAGTACTAGTAATGCACTTCACCTGATGTATTCCGTTAAGTATCAACACTTATTTTACCTTCGGGGAGTTATTGAGAAGATGAGGACTTATTTTTTGTCCTTTGGAGATGGTATTCGATAAACGTACCGTAATGATGGGTTTATGCTTAAGATTGTTCAAGGATTATGCGAATCCACGACTTCAGATCTAGAAAAAACCTAAAAGGAAAAAATGCGTCATATAAATTAGCCCAGATGTGATGAAATTGGCACCATTCATAAAAAGGTCTGGAGTGCCAGCTGAGAATCGGCACAATGAGTGACATTGTGATAGTCGTATGTGGGGTAGGAGGAACAATGGTAACATTGACACAAGTAGGGCGCACTGAAATTGAAGCAGTTTTGAACTATTTGGGTCTTGTAAGACCACTACTTTGTACATTCATACCTGTGGATAGATTTAGCAAAGGCGCATCAACTAAGTCTTTCAGTTGTTTTTCAAGCATCTATAAGAGACATTGGTTGATTTGTATAGGGAATTAGGGGAGCTATTATTCATTCATTTGGGCTGGCAGAGTGACGTATTAGTGGTTCAAGCTCTTGATAGATTCCGAATCGATTTTATGTCGTTCAAATCTAATTATTTGTTCCTTCTATTTAGATATGTGGACGGTGATTGGTGTCGAAAACATATCGCTCAAACTTGACAGCATCTGGCTGTCATGGTTCTTGGTTTCTAAATTGGAACGGTCAGCTGAGAAGCAGATGAACGGTCATGTTTATTGTCCTTGGGTCATTATTAGAAGAGCTGAACTTAAAAGTTCATATTAAATTCGGCAGCAGTACATGTAGAAGACACAAAGTTCCCTTAGACTATTCTGTAATAGACCTCTTTTTGTTTCTGTCCATATCGTTGTCATCTTCGGCATCTCTTTCTTCCGCCGCATTTTTCGATTCAGCGTCTCTATGCTCAGAATTTTGAAATTTTGAGAAAGCTTTTATAAAAGTACACCTTAGATCCCTGGACTCAGATTTGCTTTTGGCTGCAGTGAAGACATAACCCTCACGATGAAACGGATGTAGGTCACGGAGCTCGACTGGGTAGCACTGATCCGGTACAAACATATTGTAATCGATCTCGTGTACCATTTTGTCATTGCATGTGTCCTCGGTGAGTCTTCAGAACCAATCAGCGTCACTGGAATCGAGTTGATACCGTACCAACTTTCTATCGCGTTGTGAAAACTGCTCACGCTTTTGAACAAGCACTTTGAGCATCCTAGAAACGCAACTTGTATTGAGTAATTCAAATTTTCTACTTGATGAAGGAATTCCGGACTAATTTATTTCACTTTAATGGTTGGTGGTGGTGGGTGTCATTGTAGTATCAGAGACAATCTCAAAAGAGCCGCCATACCCGACCATATGATGATGATTTTGATGATGATTACTTGGAGGTGAGATTGGCGCGTGGATGTTTAAAATGTTATGTTGGTCAGTTGTGACGGTTGGTATGAGTTGTCATCTTGAAGTAGCATCCCAAAATTGTAAGTTCTCAGGTAGTGAATTTCGTCATTACCCCGCTAGAGATCGCTATAAGCCAGATCGGGATTAATACAACGCAGCGAGAAGGGGAATAGACGATGATGATATACCAACGTTACGAATGGAGATGGGATCACATGATGCTGATAAATGGAATGATGCAATACAATCAGATCTGTCCTCTTTAGAAAACCAAGAAAATGATAAATCACGGACAAGCCAAAGGAAGCCAAATTAATTAACTTCAAGTGGATATTTAAAGAGAAGTGGACTGCAGATGGTAAAGCAGATCGGTTTAAAGCACGCTTTTTTGTTTTTGGAAACCAAGGCGATGTTCTGATACTTCAGACATATGAACCGGTTGTAGACTTCACTGTCGTTCGCCTTATGCTGGCAATTTCATCTTAGAATAAATGGAGCAACCATCAAATCCATTACAGTAACGCGTTTCTACAAGAAGAGCTGGAGCGGCATGTATACATGTCTGTCCCAATGAATCTAGAAGGAGTTGCGAATGGTGAAGTATGTATTATTTGGAATAGCCTTTAGAGGTTACGCGAGACCCCTCCCATTTTGTATGAGCTTCTCTGAAAGGACCTGAGCGCCATTGTTCTGGAGGCCATAGAATCTGTACCTTGTGTATTTCTTGTAAAAGGGCCAATAAGTTTTTAATATGTTGACTATCCCCTTGTGATGGCGGAAGACAAGTTGACATTAGCCTTCATGAAAGCGAAACTTGAAAATGAACTCCCAGCAAATGACATGTCTTTTATAGTGGAATTTTTGGGAATGAAGCTTGTTCATGGACAAGTATACATCGAATTACTGAAAAGGAAGTACTGAAAGGCACCCGAACGCAAAATTGGACTTGGTCAAAGTTGTGATACCACTTTTTCTTGCGATGAAGCAGTTGAGTTAAACTGACGGCGAAGAGGCGGCTGACGATGATTTTCAATACAGAAGTGAAATTGGCAGTCTGTTGTACATTGATATGCATAATGGGCCGTTTATTGCTGTTTCTATCAGTATACTTGCTCGGAACGTTGATCCTACGTCCGTGAAACTTCAGCTAGCTGCTGTGAAGTCGTAAAGTATCTGAACGCCAAAGCATCAATTGGATGGAATCTGCCGCTTGTGGAAACCAACTTTCGGCTAATGTTGGCGCAAATTGGGGTGGTGAAGAGGAATCCGGACGAAGTTCGAGATCTATCATTGTAATCCTATATGTAACTGCTGTTGTTTACTGTACTTCAGCGCTGTAGAAGTGTGTAACGTTGAGAGGTACTGAAGCTGAGTATGTTGTGTTGTCTGAAGCAACGAAAATAATTCTGTGGCTCTGCCACGTTGTGGGAGAGATTGGAATTGAATAAATGAAGACGCTCGTGTATGAAGAAAATGCCGGCTCGTTGAAGTGGAGCAGTGGACATGTTGCAGAAGACTTCCTTCGTAGAAATTATGTGTATGTATGGTATTATAACTTCCGCGAACCTGTGCGATACAACAACTTTGTTCTAGAAAAGTGTCAACGTCTGATATGGTTGCGGTGTTTTTAACGAAGCCACTTCGGAGAAGTGGAATTCAAAAGGAATTGAAAATTAGTCAAGTTGGACACTATGATGGCGAGGAGGCGTGTTTCTGGACAGTAGTGCTATCATGGATGATCCACTCGGTTGGGAAGAGAACCACCCACCGAAGGTGGAAGAATTCTGCAGGAGAGACACATATATGTTGAATACGGTGTAAGAATTGTCTACAGTCCAAGCAATTACGATTATTTACAGTGCCGTTCAACAGACAGTGCGTGTCTTGATTGATTTTATTGTATTGATTAATTTTTGATGTACTGAAGTACATGTTGATTTAATTAACAGTAATAAACTACAACGTGAGACGTAGATAGTTGTTAAAGTGTACAAATAGGACAAGAACAGATTGTTGATAAATTGAATAAACACAATTGACTTTTGCCACAATACTTCCAGAACATGTGAGTTGAACTCTTCCGAATGCCACTCATCTACATAATTCTTAATACAACCAATTTATTGTTCAGTGGCCAATTTAATATGTCAGGCGTATGTGGTGTTAACTCTTTTTTCCTTCCACCTGCACGTCCCACTTCAACAATCTGTGGTTCAACGACAATAAAAATCCAAGCATCTGACTGGCATCAGTCATTTTCGTACCATCCACAACATCGGCATCTTCTTTGTTCTGGATATAACCCTTAATTACATGCACAACAGAAGTAGCTACTTCATTCTTCGACAGTATCATGAAATCACTGTAACTTCCTTGATTTAAGTTAGTAGGGAGTACAAGCGTAAAACTTCCATTATAATCTTCCTCCTTTTCTGCACATTCGTTCATTTGGCTTCAACTTCACACTCCTTTTCATAATTTCGCTTCAAAACGTTCATACATAATTGTCCTATTCCCCTGTTCGCAAGTACGCCATATGCTTTACATTTTCTAAATTTCCCCATACTATCTTCCGTTCAACATCACCAATCTGCTTCTCTTTTATTTACGCCGCTCCTGATTCTTTCAAGTTGTTCCTAGAAAGAAGGCATGTATATCCCAGATGCTCGAATAATCGGTCTTTTGTCAGATTTTTCTGGAAGCTACACAAATCAGATATAAGCTTCCACACGTGCCGATATCATACAAACATGTCTTATAAATGTTATAAGAAATGTTCGTAGCTGTTGATGTGACATCAACAGGTTCGTCTTTTCCTTCCTCAGCTGTGAATATCTCCATTTTCTCAGCATCTTTCAATTCCTTTCTGACAAGATATCTGACAACACTCTTTTTATTCATCAAGAAAAGGTATTTGTAAACAGATACTTCACCAGAAGAGATTATATAGCACTGGCACCAACATTGTTCCATCATCTCTTGATATACCATCATCCGTAACAACAGCTGCACGGTTTGTCTATTTTTCTCTTCTTCTCTTGCAACGGAATTCGCTCAGGTGTGTCAGAACTGACCCATTTATGGCCCAAAATAATAAAACAATAAGGCAGGCACAAATACTTTTCGGAAAGACAGTCGCCAGCTTGTCAGAGTACTTCCCCCTCACATTGCTTCCATCACTTAATTTCTTCTCTAAGTATGCACTAAGCTTGAAATGAACTCTGTCCTCCGTTTTCAAATTTTGATTTTCACGAGACAACGTTTCCACCTGCCCGTCTCGAGGTTTACTGAAAATTCCTTTCTAATGGTATTTTTCCTGTTTCTTTCAGCTTCTGTTTACACAATTTCAAAAAATCCGACGTACGGCCCATATCCCTATCTGAGGATATGGGGCGTAAATCCTGGGCTCTTCCTCGTCAGTTAGGTCATTAAACTGTTGTAATGGTCTTCATTGACTTTATGGTAAGACACCAGTCTCTGTCCACTCCTTCCTTCACCACCATCAAATTGAGCGTTTCTTCCAACACTATTTTCTAAATCACCACCACCGAGGCTAGTCCCACTTCCACTCATCCTCTCTAATATCACATTCCAACCGTTTTTACGGTCATCTTTCACGTTAATTGCTATTTTTACAGAACTTCCCTCACTATTCCCTATACTTCTTTTTCTTCCTGTTGCCCTCACTCTACTTCTTTCTCTGCGAACTCTACCCTGCCCACGTCCTCGAATAGGTCTACTAATTCTCCTTCCATTCAATGCAGGGGCTGTCCGGTTGATTGGTCATCGCTTTCCACAACAGTCTCCTCTCCAAGCGTGGTGGATGCGGTAACGGAGCGCTTTAAATAGCTGGAACGATTCTTTTGTGCTCCCATATTAAATTCTGACTCCTCTGCTTCTCCTTCAAAGAAACAATGACATCTTGACTACCAGAATCTGCTCATAACTACATTAGTTTTGAAAATAATTTGAGACAATATAGCATTAAATCAACGCATCCATCGTAATGGAGACTTCTAAACCACAATTTCTCTATTTTTCAAATCGGTTAGTACTTTTTTGTAACGCTAATTTTCCAAATATGTTTCATCCTTAAAGTTTCATACAATGGGTATCTAGTAGTTTCAAAAATGTTGGAAATCATTGATTTATAATATAAATTTCGATGTGTAGGGATGCGTACACATGTGTACGCATTATACGAAAAATTTACAACTGGAAATAAATAAATCCCAAAAATTGAGATATAAAGTTTTGGTAATTCTACAAAAATCCCAAACATTGAAATTCAACGTTTTTCAAGCATTAATACTCCAACGTCTGGGATTTTTACAGATGGAAATTATTCTCACAATGAATTTCAAAAAAAACTAAAAATAATTCGAATGGAGTTAATTTCTTCGTTCAGTCTTTTCATATCTCTAGACGAAGTTCGTCTGGGGACATGACACTTACAAAATACGAGTAAAAGAAGATCCTCTACTCTAACATTAGGAAACTGTGAAGCTAATCGTGTCCAAGTAGGAATCAATGAGATGGTTTCTTGAGCGGACTGTACTTACAAAATATTCAAAAATATATTACAACTGCTATAATGGTGTCCCCTTGCGATACTACTTCATTATACACGTTGTCTTGTCTTAGTGAATACATGCCGTACAGCGAATTGAAAATTATAATTATAATGTTGCAGAAAGCAATGTTTCTGTTCGTTATTAATATATGAAACTCAATACAAACACCATGTTCCAGGAGTGGCGAATATTTCAAAGTGTTTTAATAACATAATATCTATAGAACAGACATATCATTCTTCTTTCTACAAGTGCAAATATCGTACCAGTCTATGCTCTTTTATCTCGACATTTATCAATGATTTATTCTGTTATTTCCCTACATGCATTTAGGGATCCTACTTGTGAAGTAAATAATTCCGCATCGAAGTTGACATCACATATTATTTCTAATATTTCTTTAATGTCCCTTCTTGTCACTTTACCACCCAAAATCACCAGAGAAACAGCGAGGGACTTGTTCAATATATCCGACCGTGCAGAATCACGAACTGGACTAGACTTGGACGAAGCATTTCTGTCTCCAAAATTAAACTTATTCACCATCAAAGTCGCAGTAACTTTCTTCATAGAGTCATTTCCATTTCGGGATTTAGGTAATGACGTCAGCTAAAAATTCTTCAATTGAATCTTTTCAAACTCCTTAAAATTATTTCATCAATACTACAATTGACTGTAATCGTTGAAAATTGCAGAGATGATTCCCAGTATAAAAATTCAAAATATTTCCTATTTATTCAACAGTATGGAACAGCATCTCACACATCATTTTCACATAGTTTGTGAAGTTCGTATAGTGCACATTCAACATAACATCCAGTGGAATTTACACAGTGTGAAATTACATTAATTAATCATATCATGACCATTTAATGTTACTTATATGCATTTCATGTCACCTACTTTTCAATAACCGACACAATTTTTCATGGTTCCGACAACAATTACAACATTCTTCATTGCATACTTGTACCTTTTCTTCAACAAGTACTTCTAAAAATAATTATTCGAGTTCCACACCTCCATACATTTAAAGGTTTTTAAGATTAGGATTACAACTGCATCATTTGAATATATTAGGTTTGGTGCCTTTTCCAATGATAAATTTTGACCCTCCTTTTGTTCTGAAGCAACGCCATGTCCGGATGTGCGCCCTTATCCACATTTCACTCACCTAGTCTTCACATCAACTCACGTTCATTTCGGACTGCCAATTTTTGCTGGAGATTTGGTATGCCTTGGAAAAGACCAGAAACGCACACCATTTATTCGTCGTCATTATCTTCGATGGGGTGGGAAGGAGCCCTAAGTAAAACTGGCAATTGGTCCTCATTGCACTATCTTTTCACATAGTCGGTAGTCACGAACAAAAAGTTTATATTCATATCCATTTACAAGTATCACTTTCATTTCAAAACTTTCATATTCCGATTTCTAACCCCTCCGTTCTTACCTTTTTCATCCCTATAGCTCTTAACCTCCGACATGTATCGTGCGAAATGTTTTTCAACGGTATGTATTTATTTCATACCTTTTCCTTTTCTTATGGATTTTCTGAACTATTTCACATTTCTAACTTAATTTCCTTGTTATGATTTTTGCTTCCATTATTAGAAAACACTACCATCACCGGGTGGCCATGATGGGGAAGATGGATATTATCCCTGCTTCAATTGGTAGTCTACTCGGAATTTAATCTAAGTACATGTCTTATTTAAAGTCCCGTTAAACTTTCTTCCATCACTTAAATTTCTGTATTTCGTTTCATTATTTATTTTGGTATTATTTCATACTAAGCTAGTATGCAATAATAAAGATATTTATTTTGTTTTTGTTTTTACGTTTTCCCTCCTCCCTTTTCATGCTTTCCACAACAATAAAATAGACATATTTCATATATACTATATACTATATGACGACATATATAGTATATGATACAGTATATCTGTTGACGCCTCTACTTTAGGCGTTAGATGGGGGAGGGAAAAGGTTCTTATCGTTGGGAAAAGCAGGGAACGAAAAGAGGAAAAGCAGGTTAACGCAGATGTATAAAAATTGACTACGCAAGGAGGTATCGAAGAGAAATGTGTGTCTTTTTCTTATATTTTTGAGTTGCGCAAGCAGGTGTCATTCTTATAGTGAGAACAACGGCTAGTTTTGTACAGTATCTTACTACGAGTAACCCGTGCGCCCGATAGCCGCGAGATAGCCGCGCGATAGCAACTCGATAGTTGTACTCCACCAAAAGAAAATATCTCCAAACTATCTGACTATTTGAGCTTACAGTAGAGTACAGTACAAGGGTGGGGTCCACCACATACATTATGCGGCCTATACAGTGGTATTACACTACACCGTTGTCACCAACCACTTCTCAAGGACGGACCATGGATCAGGATTAGTCATACAATGTAAATGAAATTTGCATAATCTAATATAATTTTTTCGACTTGGCTTTTTAGTACTTCTCCCCAGTCACCACCACTCTCGTTCTCATCAATAACAGAAAGGTCTAGTCATCCAAGTGCTTCTCCTCGAACTCTACGTGCTGAGATAGACTTCGATGAACAATCGAACAAGTCCATTTAGCCTCCTCTATGGAGTTTTGCTGTTCGTTCCAATTTTCGTCGAGTTCTACGCCTTCCTGGGCCATGTTCGACCTTGTATGCTATTGATTTCAGTTCTGGCTATGTGCGGCGTGCCGAAGTTACAAGTCAAGAACTGAAGTTACTTTTGAACGTGCAACTTGTCATATTCGTAGATAGTCCCGATTGTGATGGGATTACTTCGGCTTTGCCAGAAAGGATCGAGTTGACGCAAGTAGTTGGTGATAGAAACAAAATCGATCACTGTCCGTATGATTCCAACTGGGTCATCTAACACGTTTGATATTCGGCAGGGTTGGATGGAGAGTTCAAGAGTCGATATTATGCGTCGGGTGAAGGGGACAGTCGGTCGTGCCAGATTGATTCATATACCATGGTGTTACAGCATACTTCCACGTTGAACCCGGAATGTAGTCTGAGGGGTTTTACGATCGGCTTTAGTAAGGATAGGCCTTCAGGTGTTGCAGCCATCTTTCATTCAGACGCCTGATGTACACTACATATTGGAAGGAAGGCGAAGATCAATTTGGCTCCTTCACGTCCCCCATCAGCACATGCAAGCTCTCATTTTCTCCTCGATAGGAGGGTCTTAATTCGAGATTATACTAACCATTGTATCCCTGCTGCCGTTTGTAATGCGTCCAGTCTCTTTCTTAGAGAATTAGCAGCAAGATCATTTTGGTTTTTCGAGAAAGAGCTGGATAGTTCGTTGCTTCTTCAGGATGGATACAAACCGATTGTACGGGACTTTCGGGAAGTCCGGAAGGGATTTAGGAGTCGTTATCCTGGAACAATCTTACTTGGATTTGTTAAAGATGAAAATAATACGGTCCGACGTGACTCCAACTTCGATCGGTTGGGTAGTTTGGGAGATATTGATTCCACTGAAGGTTTGTAGCTCTTCCGAACAATGGATACTAGAGAGTGGAAGCACGCAGTTTGACTTGATGCTCGCGGATCCCCATTGCTTCTTTACCACTTTTCGGAACCGCATCTGTTGCGTCTATAAAAGAGAAAACTAGAGCTTCGTTGTGGCGACAGAAACCATGGATACTTTGACCACTTTGATGACGTTCGTTTGGCCCGGGCCTTTACCCGACGTGATTAGTCAAAGAAGAGGAACCGTAGTCCAAATAGGCGACATGGTAAGGGAAAAGTACCGAGAGTTGGTTTATGCAAGCATGGTAACCTCGTAGTAAGTACAGAATAGTGTTTTGTTTTGTTCGCTTTCTTGTGAGAGCGCTCTTTGTTGATGAATTAGGGGAAGGAATACGGAGAATGAAGCTAACAAGCAGAATGAAGCAAATATGCAGAATGAATCTTATATGCAGAGAAAAGCTCATATGCAGAATGATTTTAGTACAGGTAAACATTGGAGAGCTAATATGCCTACATAGCAGGAAAGACGCTGCATGTTACAAAGCGAAGTAACCGTCGAGCATATATTGGGTTTCGACTGGCTCGTTTATGTGGAGAGGTCAGCACAACCCTTGCATAGTCTGCTCGGTTGACACGGCAAGGGCCTTAAAATAGTGATATGAATGGAGCCCACCTAACTGTAGTATTACATGCCTGTCCATGAGAAATGAGAACGGGATCTCCTATCTTAAACAAGATTGTCTTGAGATCTCTTGCCGGTGAGCTGTTGTGACGGTCAGCTCTAGATGCGCGGGCCGTTTTTATCGAAAGAAGTTCCATCATACGTGCATCTATCGATTGAGAAGTTGATGTATACTCCGTAGTATCCATGCGAGGGTGTATACCAGAAAGTAGTTCAAAGGGCGATTGGCCATCACGTAGTTCGCGACGACGGTATTTGTAGAGTATGTCGTCAATGGACTCATCTAATTCGACCGCTCTGTCGAGAAACTTCTTCTTCACAGAACGCTTTAGTGTCCCGACCATACGTTCTGCCCGTCAATTAGATATGGGTGCATAGTCTAGCAATGGATTCCATTCAATGTCCTTTTCAGACTTAAAGTCCCCTAAAGCTTTTGCCGAGAAGCAAATCACATTGTAGCTTACGAGCATCCTTGGTAGTCCGAAAGGATGTATGATCTCCGTTTTTACGAAGTCTATTACAACTTCTGAAGTGGCGTTTTTCGTCGCTTCAACCAAAGGCCAACCAGTAAGATGCTCCACGCATACAAGAATGTACTGATATCCATTGTTTGTATTTTTCAAGGGACCGATGAGGTCGATTGAGAAGACGGAAAACAAGCCTGAAAGGGGGAATATTAAGTTTGTCTTGTACTGGGGGATAGGCTTCAAACTTTGGCATGAGTCGCATGACTTCAAGTACGTGGATACGTCACTGTGAATAGATGGCCACCAAAAACGATTGTTGATGAAGTTCCTCGTGGTAGCTAGATCCCAATGGCCGATGTTGTCGTATTAGATCCGTAGGATCCGCAACCTGCTGCCCAGGGGGCCACTAATTCGATACCAGACGGGGTACGACGGAATAGATTTCCCTCCCAAACCATGAAATGTCTGGCAATACGACGGACTGAGGTAGAGGAGCATTGTGAACCCTGTTTCGGACGTAATCCTTGCAGATAATCACGGAGCTCCATCAGTCCAGATTCTATCTTTTGTTACTGATCCAGCTCTTGTTTCTCAATGGCTCCAATAATGCATACAGGATTCGTGCCATCTTGGTCTTTGTACTCTTCATTGGTGGGAGCTGAGCCATATATGGAGAGGTAGTGGGCGACTCAATTGGCAGTACCGCTGCGTAACTCAACTTTAAAGTTGTACTTGGCCAATAATTCGATCCAACGAGCGAGACGCCCATGAATATCTGGTCTATGGAATGCATAGCTTAGTGACTGGTCGTCCAAAATGAGCTTAGATAAATTGAAAGGGAGGATGTGCACCCTGAACTTCTTTCCGGCAAGGATGACAGCAAGAGCCTCCAGTTCACATGTGCTATAGTTCTTTCAAGCTTGATTCATATTGCGGCCGAAGAACTCAATAGGGTGCTATCGACCATCCTCCTTCTTCTGTGCTAGTATCGCACCCAAGGCGAAGGACGAAGCGTTCGTCTCTACGATAAAGGACTTCTCAAAGTTGGGAAAGGCCAATAATAGTGGGGATATCATGGAAGACTTGAGGCTATCAAATCCTTCTCCCATATCTGTTTTCCAATTGAGGCCGGTGTTTTCAGAAATGGAGGAGTGACGAGAGGAAGACATGATGGCAAATCCACGGATAAATCGTCGCTAATATCCTGCCATACCGAGTAAGCTTCGTAGTTCGGTACGAAAGGTAGTTCCCGGCGCATTTTGTATCTCCTGGATTTTCCTCGGATCCACTATGACTCCACTCTTACTGACGATGTGTCCGAGTAATTTCGCATGAGACTGTGCGAAGGAGCACTTGGATATTTTTAGCTTCAATGATTGGATGTGGATCCTCTAAAAAATAATTTTGAGGTGTGAGATATGTTCTTCCATAGATCTAAATAATATGAACACATCATCAAGGTAAACGCATACGAAGGGTAGATCAGCCAAGATGATTTTCATCATTCGTTGAAAGGTCGAGGGTGCGTTAATTAGGACGAAAGGCATGACCTCGAGCTGGAAAGTACAGAAACGGCAGTCAAAAATAGTCTTTTCTTTGCAGTCTTCTGCGACTTGTACCTGCCAGTGTCCGGTGGATTTTTATAGGGTGGAGAAGACGATTCTTCCATACAGGTCTTCAGATATTTCCTGTATCTTAGGAAGAAGACAGCAGTCGGGATTTATCACAGTGTTTAGGGCGCAGTAGTCCACAAATAAGCGTGGCTTCCCATATTTCTTCGTGGCTATAACAACCGGAAAATACCAAGCATAGGTTGTTGGTTTGATTATCCCTGTGGCGAGCATCTTGTCTAGTTTCTTTCCCACCACTTTGTTGTGAAGAATGACTGGAAGTCTTTACGGGTAATATATCTGAGTGTCCGTTTTGAGCTCAAACGAGTGCTTGATCGGGACGTCGGATTGGTGGAGGTCGTCCAGGATCCACGCTATGATTCCCAATTCTTTCAACGATGAGATAAAGAACACAGAATGGACTTCAGGAAGATGAGAGATTTTTCTGGAGCTTGTCGGGGTTTCGTTGTCCTTCGTGACAACCTTCTTCCCTCATTTCCATAGTAGCGTGGGTAGTAATTTGCCATCTCGAATATTTCTCACGAATGGTCAGTACGAAACCTTCCTGGGCAAAGTTTTTCACCAGAAGATGAGGAACCAGATTCATTTGCAAGGTCTGAGTCCGAAGTGAAGTCTCCACAACCGATACATCGGTATTGTCAGAAATGACACGTCTTCTGCTAACATTAGGCTCCAATGGGAGCATTACTTCTAGACCATTGATCTTCATGCCGGAG
>JAULBU010032976.1:0-16095 GCA_032358235.1 Odonthalia washingtoniensis
AATAAAAAACCAGTTCGGTGCACCCTGGTTTCATGTTGACTTCTCAACAAGGGATAGATCCCAACGGATGAACGGTTTCTTCCTAATTATTTCAATTTCCAGAATTTTGGAGGTAAAAGATTATAAATGTTTGGATATTTTTCCCTTTCGTGGTAGGATATATCAATAGATTCAATTTTTTCTAGGATTATTCTCCTTTGACAAACATTTTCACAAACTACACAACATTGATGAAAGATTTGCTATACGACAATAATGCCCTCGAATGGGAACAGGAATCGATAGCTGACACCGGGGACAGAATTACTATTCTCAAATTGCAATGCATAGAAACATTTCTGAAACATTGCGATATTGGAATCCACACATTGAAACTCCATTTATTAGACCACGTGATAGAAGACCTTTCTATGTTTGAAAATCTAAATATTATAGATTCATCACCTTATCAGCACTTCAATACATTCTTCAAACAGTAATATCGGCCTAATTCCAAAAAGATGGCAACAAAAATGGATAAACGGTGAAGAATATGGGACCAACAATTTCAAATATACGTCGAAGTGCAACACATGCTGCGTTTCTAAAACAACGTTCCATCCTTATTTCTTTACCTCATTCGACAGGGACGACTACTACGGCTAAAGGTAAAACATTGTTATCACCATATTTGGTACTGGACGGTATTTCTGTTTCGTTACAACAGATTGTTGTCACATGACAAAGAATTGGAATGTGTAACGAATCCACAACGCAAAATCTTACGGCAATATTGAAAAATGTGTCACGTACTAGTCTTACAGTTTTCACGGATCTCGTTCAGATGTACTTCCTAAACCACGATCTGTTGCTTACAAACTCCGAGATTTACCTTAAATTTGTCAATTCAGGGTACATAGTTTGCGAACATCTTCCAACGTTGAAACAGTATGACAGTTCTAGAAATATTGTAAATTATAGAACTCATCCGACACATCGCCTTCAAAGGCAACGCATATTTGCAACAACACATTTCGGTCCGAGGAAGAAGAAAAGGAATAGCTTCGTCCTTATAAAGTGTGGTGACGGAAGTTGTCCCGTTTTCTATATAGTAATGGTTCTCCTTCTATTCCATATGAAACAATACCGTACTATGGACTGGAATCATTTGACTTTAGTACAATACATGCAATTCACTCAGCCTCTGGACAATGTCGATAAAGTTCTGAACTGCATATGGCTTCGATGGGCTACATCTGATGAGGTTGAATACACAAGACATGGCACAGACACAACTTCCGAGGAAGATATTTTAGAAACAGGAGAGAGATATGATATCATTGATTTCGATACCATATGTTCATCTGTACATATATTGTGGTCAAATTTCAGAATTGATTTGTTCACTAAACAGTTGTCATGGCCGAAGAAACGGTTCTACATTAATCTTGTTTACAGGGAAAATGATTCGTTCAGATATCTAAATAATGATACTGACGATGATGACGAAGATAATTACCCCACGTAACATGGTCGCATACATTAATTTAGTTCACATTACATGTTCTGTCATTTCAAATCTCCGTTCCTATTTCCATTCACTTCATCACCTCCTTCATCTTCAAACAAGTACTTTGTGCTGGTCCTTCGTTGTACGGCTTTCCGAGTTCATCAATACTTTTCCAGTCAGACGGTATTTCTGCGATATAGCAGCCATGAATAATTCCACACGGCGTTCCGATGTACTATCTAAACCAGATTGATTGTACAGATATAAAATGTTTCTTCGCACTTTTCGTGGTACCAACAATTATTGTGGCGTCACGTTCCATTTCTTTGAACATACATTCTTCCTCTCCCTCTACACATTCTGGTACTTCCAACTCTTCAGGGACCCATTCTTCTACAAACCTTCTTACTTTCCAAATTACCTGTTCCGTCGCCAGTTTTACATACTTCGAAAACATTTGTTTGAATTCTTTCTGACGACCTCCCCGACGATATCCGTTCACAATTAGTAGTTTAAAACCGCTACAAATCCAAGCATCTACGCTAGGAATACTCATTACAGGCCCTTCCACAATGTCCCCTTTTTCTTCATCCGGTATATATCCAATAAAATCATGCAATACCGCAGGACTGATCTGGTTTCTAAACAGATTCAACATTTCTTCATCATCGTAATGTCGGTCAACGTAAGGTTCAACAGAACTGTCGTATTCCCGTGATTGAATATTTGAAAGGTCCGCAGTACGCCACCATGAACTGTCTAACACACCTTTTAGATTGGATTTCATTATATCAGGGGCCCTTGGGTGTGGTCTCGATTAGCTGCGTCATCAGAACTCGGCAAACGAGTCTGCCAATATTCTGTTGTTCATGAGATCCATCGTGTGGGGACAATGTAGACATGTCTGCATCACCATCTGAATCATTGAGGGCAGCTTCGAGGTTCTCCTGTATGTCGAGGCTCAGTCGTTTTAAGAAAGGGTTCCCAAGGATGAATTATACCGAGAAATCAGCCCCCTATATAGTGACTGTATAACTGTTTTCAAAAACATAGCAACGCAGGCCACGTATGCGACAATTCCCGGTGGGTGATTTAAAAATTGGGGATAGAAGGGCTTCTCCATTGGTGATGACCGTGGAGCCATCGACTCCTTCCAACGGAGGTAAATCTGTCGCTGGGCGAGTCTAAATGAAGTGCCCAGCAGTATTAAGGAATTTGATGATTGATTGCGACACAGCCACTGCATTCGATCCTGTGTCTGCATGGCATGCAAATGTGTGATCACACAGCTTGGCTGTAAACCGTGGCGGTGTTTGAGTGTAAGGAACTTTTCCCGGTATTTTATCATTAGTCCGATGGGCCAGTGAGGCAATACGATTTTTGTATTCGGTACTGAAGCTCCTGGTGCCGTTGAAGGTGAGCATTGAGAAACGGTTGATTGTGGATCATTCTGCTTTTTATTGCTTGACCTGGTACCAAAGGACGTATTTTTCATCGTACTAGCTCGCTTCTCGAATAGTTGCTTCTCATACCCCTGGGTTGTGTTATTACAGTCACGCGATAAGTGAAGCTCCTTATACGAAGGATCAAGGTATTTGGGTGGGCCATCGGCTGTAACTGTCTTCTGGGTCCCATTCGTAATTGTGGTTGGTAAGTTATTACCCCCACTGTTTTACCCTTTGATGTATTAGAGTTGGAAGCGGGTCTGTGAATTGGATTTGGAGTCTTGTCGGAAGACTGGGAAGTGGAGACCCACTTCTCACACTGCTCAGATTTTTCCACTGCAGGATCAGTGAGCAAAAAAATCTTTTTTGAGCTGTGGGTTCATCTCTGTCGCATTCAACAGCATGAATTGCAGAGCTGAGGGGCACACGAGATCAATTAAGAGGGATACCGATCGTTTAGGGTTTTCCTCGGTATAGTCTGGACTTTCCATGGTGTACAATGGTGGTAGAAGTCCACCTGGAGTATTCGGATTCTATGACGTAGGTCGGCTTCCTACATACCTCAACGTACTGACTTCTTCAGTTTGGCTATCGAAGCAGCAATTGTCTGGGGCTTAGTCATTTTGGGGACGCGTTCCTCTAAATGCACTATGATAATGGTATCAGTTACTTCCCCGGATTTTCTGGCAGGTAGGAATTCTGGTGCGATTAGTAACCCGTGGAGTGGGCAAGGTTCGATACGGGAAGCCTAGGTAACTTTTGAAACTCCACGCTGGCCCTTGACATTTTCCGTGTACCAGCTCATCCTTTCCAGGATTGTCTGGATGTCCGACTTTCCCCATCCCATCAGGGAGGGAAGATTGATGGAAATAGTAGAGCGGGTTGGTCCGACAGGAACGGAGGTAGATTAAATTTAGTTGGGCATAATTTTGGAGAGGAATGTGGACCTATGAATCGTAAATGAGGTACTGTTGTGTTCGCAAATGATACCTTGACACTTTTAACTGTGGTGTCTCCTGGCTCACTCGCAGATTCACAAGGATGTTTCTTCCTTTATTTTGTTGAGGTTCTTGAAAGAGAATAGAGACTATAAGTTTTTTCGAGGTAAGGGAAGGTAAGGAAAGGTAATCATGGTCGGTAACTACTTTCGGTAATCACTGTCCGTAACCACTGTCCGTAACTACTGTCGGTAATCACGGTACGTAATCGCTGTCGGTAATCACTGTACGTAGTTACTGTACGTAAGCACTGTACTAGTAGTAACAGACGGTAAAATCGCTGTATGTATTACATGCGGTGGTTTACCATGTTACTGGGTGCAATATGGTGATGACAGTATAGCGCAGAGAGAGACTTCATTGAATGAAGAAAATAATCGTGTAGAGGAAAGTATTATAATTAAGAAAAAAGCGTACAGATATTATATATTTGAATCGCATGAATATGTTGGTAAATATAATCGAATAAAATTACCTCCATGTATATTGGAGATAATTAGACATGAATGGTCAGATGATGTTGAATCATAAATGGGATTCAAAGAGCAATAATTAAATTAAATATGATATATGTGGGTATATTCAGTCAATAGTGGATGAAATGGACCATGGATTTTTCGTTGTTTTCAAGTCTGAAACACATTTCATATTTCATTTTGTCCTTTTCCATTTTCAATATTTTATTCCAAAGAACAAATATCACGCATCAAGGTTGGCAGCTCCAAACTCTTTTTTTCTCCTATGATAAATCGTAAAACAATTTAACTGAAACGCCGTCTTGCACTGGGTGCAACCATAAATAGTGCACTTATGCGATCCGTCTGTGGATTCTAATTTTCATAAGTAGCATTGAATTCCGGTAGGGTTTACGTTCAAAAACAACGTATGGTTTTGAAAAATTGTTGAATCATTTTCTGCTGTCACAAATGAGGAGATACTGGATATTGTTTTGATACTCGTCCTCTTCTTATACAATCAATAAGTGGGTCAACCACTTTTGCTGCAATAAGACGCTTACATTCCCTCAAATCATATGTCACTTCTCCCGGAACAGTAATAGTCTACAGCAAAGTAAATGTGTTTTGGATTGACTCATCAAAAAAGTAATTGAATATTGACATAGGAACTCTTTTTTCTCTACGCATAATACTATTTGTAGGTCTAAACTGATCCAAACTATCCACAGCATTCATAAATAAATTATAAGCAACAACGCACCATGGGACGTGCAGCGTTGTTCGAGCCATAGACTCATTTCCTACCCAGCGTTGTAACTGTGAAAGTCCATATGTGCACTTTAGAGTCCAATCACTTATTCCCTCCACATGTTGAGGCGCCGTATCCGCTAAATCATTTGTATAAAAACTGAAAACTTTCATATCTGTAAATAACACATAACCACATTTCTCTGTCTACCTGGTACTGTGACTAAATTTATTGCCTTATCCAATACATGAAAAAGTAGTCACGCCCCTTTCTGTGCGTGTTCCAATAATTAAAACCATTTTAATAGCAGTTCTGTTGATACCATCAACAATATTCATTCGAATAGCTCCTAAATTCTTTGCCTTTCCATCCTTCATGATTACCAATTATTTTGCTAGAACATGACTGGTGTAAAATTTATCAGTGAGGTAAAGCCGTCTACTATTCACAGGATATTTTTTAGTTTGGTGAACCATTTGTAGACACCAAAGTTCAGAGGCACTATCCTTTTTCATATCATTCACGTCCAACCTTCTTTCTTAAACCCCCCTTAACTCTCTGAATAAAGTACAATATGCAACTGGTGGTGAAATTCAGTATTTGGTTCCGAAATTAGTGTCTCACATTACATGTAAGTATGGTACATCCCAGGATATAACGAGGTAGTGGAGAATTCCAATTTTCACGGGTTTCGTATTCATATACAATCGCGCAGCTGTCCCTGCTTTTCAACGAACCGTGTTTTCATCGAGAGCGCTTACTTCCACTAGAACTGCTACAGATGTAGTGTTTATTAGGAAGTGTTCAGTCATCGCCCTGGAATGTCATAATTTATCTGCTACAGCATTTTCATGAGTATAATTTTGGTACAGTTGAAGTAACGATCAAATATTTAGGAAACGGTCACGACTTAGTACTTTTTGAAAACCTGAATGACCAAAGAACATTTTTGAGGACCATTATTTTTTCGGATCATTCAGTTTACAAAGTGATGTAGCAATTTCTAGACCTATGTAAGCATATATATCATCTTCAGAAACTCGTGAAGACTCAACAGAAGTACATTTTCGAGACATATTGGCATTTGTCCATTCCTTGACACATTCCACGAATAACCTGTGTATAAATAAATGAAAAAGACCTTTTTCTTTTCTTGTAATATGCGCGATTTTCACATTATTAGACTGTAATATGTGTGGTTTCGTGTTATAAACCCATTTTTTAATATAATCGCAAGTCATACTCAATAGGGTACGTTCTTCTTTTTCAACTGGTATGACATCAAACACGATATTCGTTTCATCGTCTTCAGCTTCATCAACAAACATTTCAGCCTCCTAAAAGTTGCATTCATCGGTAAACTGATCAAAGTTTGACATATCTTTTTTATTAAGATCAGTATGTGACAAACTGTTCTTGAAATTGTCACAAGGTTTCAACTTATGAGATTTTTAAAAAAATGTTTTCAGTATTATTATATTCCTTAATATTAATCTGACTCATTGAGATTGATATTCGGATTGTTATTAACTACTTTGTGGATACACTGGTAGACTAAAAGCGTCCCGCCTTTTTTGATGAACATTCCAACATCAACCGCAACATCAATATCAACCAAAAATAAGACTGCAAAAGTAGCAACGGGTCAATTGGTAGGAAGTGAAAATGAATGTGCAGCAGCTGACGACTCCATATGAAAAGTTGAATCCTCCATACTCTGCCGCCCCCTCGGAGTCAGGAAGTGATACCTCCAGAGGGTCTGGTGATGATCAGGTAATGTATTCCGAGAGGTTTGGGACAAGGAATAGAACAGTGATACGTACAGAAAATTATATTGCAACGTATAGAAGCCGGAAAATGCAGGTATCCGAACAAATAACTATTGTAAATAATAGCGACAACGTATTGTCATCACCTTCTGTGAACCGATTCAACAAAATATTTAATGTGCCATTCAATCATCAGTGTAGAAAAACTAACGAAGGTAACGAGAACGAAGGTAACACAGCTAACATTTCCAACATTGCTAACATTGCTAACATTTCTGTTTTTGAAACCACGAACTCTGAATTTACAACCTCTGCTTCACACCACCCTACCAATATTGTTCCACATGCGCAGCATGTGGAAATAACTATTCTAAAGAAGAAGGTAGTACTGCAGAAGGGATCACGAAATGCAAAGACAGGTCGGTGTGAAAATGGGAGCAAGAAAAGGCAGGAGAAGATGGCATGAAAGCACTTTATGGAGAAAGAAGGGATATTTTTAGCCAATTCATGGATAAACCAGTCTATGAAGCGGACGAACCAAAGTGATGAAACTATGTGGGCGGGATTGCGGAATATCTGCATGCCAATTTCTCTCTTATTCGCACACCATCCTGATTGAAATCGAAATGGTGCTCAATGAGGAAGGGTGTCACGAATTATTTGGCGGCCAAACAACATGTGATGCATTGGAATAATAGTGGACTAACCGAAGAAGAACTACTGTAAATGACGACGTCAGTGTACAAGTTAAGGTCTGGACGTAACCAGAATGATGGTTAAAAAAGGACGCTACTGAATTCAAGTAATTATCAGTAGTAGGCTATTTGTCGGATCATCCTAAATTTGGCGGCTGTCGGCTGAGGTGTAACTGTCTGCCATTTCGGAGGCTATGAGATCATCATCTGGATCACGCTGAAGTGGAATTGACAGTGAGGAAAATGTGGGGAAGTATTCACGACCGATGGGTGTGAAAAGTACAAAGCGGAAAATATACATGATGAATAAAGCTGAAGACCAAATTAGAAAAGAAAATACGAAGAAGAGCGACATGGATAGAAGTACGAGGTCAATGAATAGGCTGGCATATGGGAAAGAGAGAGACCTATGTTCTGAAAGAAACCACAGACTTTTTCAGGCGCTACTAAAAGAGTCAGCGCCATAAAAGGTAATCGTGGAATCTATGTTACGTGAGTTGGACAGTGAGAAGGATATGATTGAGAAGTCTGATGATGAGAAAGTGGAAGAGGAGAAATAAGTTGCGTAGTAAATTTTTTTCCAGCGTCTCTTCTTTGAGACGCTGGTTTTTTTACTTTTTCTGTTCGTTGTTGCTACAGTTTGCCTACATTTTGCCTTTTCTTATCGGCATTCAGTATTCCCCCTGTGGGGCATTCCGCTTTCGCCATTAATAATTCATGCCAGTAGTTATGGGTATGGGAAAATGTTCATCCCCTCATTGTTGTGAGACATGTATTTCTCTTACCGCGTGTTTTCTGTATTTTGAAAAGAAAAAATCAAGTTCTATGATTGGCCAATTACATACAGCTGTACACGTATTTTAGAAAATGTTTACTCGTTTGTGAAATAGGAGTAAAAAGGAGGAAGAAAAGAACCCCGTAACCATCACGTTCAATACCGCGCCCCTTCACTCACCGCGTTCCTTCACCACCATCGCCATTATTTCACCACCACATTCCTTCATCACCATCTCTTTAATGTGGCCATCGCCACGACAAAAATAATGTTTCTGGTACATCAACTGAAACATTATCAACATCTGCTACAACAGCTGCAATAACACCATATGCAACAGTAACAGCAAACCGTGTCCTCCTCCACCCCGACCGAAACTTGAATTTTGAACGTCCCACGCACGTGAATGAAAACTTCCATATCCTTTGTCTCCTTTTATTCAACATCTTTATCTTCGCTATACGTCTGTAACTTTCATTCTCGAAAAGTGCCGAAAAAAATTTGTTTTTCGGTTACCGAAATCACCCGAAAAATCATGTACAGTTTTAGGCTTTTTAGGGACTACTTTTTGGGAATCTTGTCAATAAAGTTTTGGTAATTTCTGAATTTTTTTTAATTACTACACTGTTACAGTAGTACTTCCATGTGGTTTACAAACGACTTAAAAGTGTACTACATGTTACATTTCTTTAATTTATTATCATTTTGAATATTTTTGGAACCATTTTATTTTTTTCTAAAAACATTTCGGTGTTTTTGAGCTCGGGTCCCAAAATGACCCAGAAATTTAGTGGAAAACTGCAAAAAAAATAAGATTATGACTGTTAATTTTGTCAAAATTGTGTGGGAAATTTACGAAAAGTAATTTTTTTTCTTCCGAAAACGTTTTGGCAATTATCGCAAAATGTTTTTGGAAAAAGGTATAATTTTTACTTCGTTCACTGTGCTTGAGTGATAGTGATAGTGCTCGTTGGCTTATATTTACTATTGATGATGGTGCTGATATCAATGATACGTCTGTGTTGATTCATGGTTTACGTAATTTAGAACTTCCATTCAATTTTTCTTCCATATTACTGTTATTATTAATATTATTAGTAGGTAATGAAAAATTTAATATTTCGTGATGAAGATACTACGCAACGCGTAACTCGTTACGTTTCAACCACCAACCTCATCATCACCGTCCTCGTCGTCGTCATCAGTTTCAGATTCATGTTCATGTTCATGTTCATGTTCATCATGTAGTAACGGTCCAGAATGAGCAGTTTGTATCGCTGACTTTCCTTGAGATTCATTCCTATGTTGCTGCGGCTTCTCTGTACCATGACCCACAACACTCTGCCTTTGGTTCTGTTAACGTCTCTGACTACCACCACCTCCTCCTCCTCCTCCTCCTCCTCCTCCAACTCCACCAACTCCACCAACTCCGCCTCCACCGCCTCTACCAGAATTCTTCGTTTTACCTCGTCGTTTGTGACTAGTCTGCGATGGACCTGATTGTTGCTAACGACCATCATTATATGCTGCCCATTGCGAATTTTTATAGACCTCCTGCGTTTTAGAATGTCCACCATGTCCCACTGTCATCGAATTTTGTTTCGTCTGTTTCTGCTGAGATGAGACCTGATTATGACTAGGCCCTTCCCGCTGAATAACTTGAAGAACAGAACTAGTATCGTACACTTTCAATGTTTTCATTGGATGTGGAACATTAATCTACCGCGTTCCTTGTGTAGGAGAATCCTGCTGTTGCGTACCCGGTTTCATACCACACTCTCTTGTTGTTGTTGTTGTTTTTGAGCTGGAGAAGTGTTTCCCATATACTAAGGTCCAGATGTTCGATGAAATGAGGCACTTAATAAACGAATGATTATTAATCTGTGTGCGTTTCATACACTGGTGTTGCTGCGGATGGACCTGTGATATGTAATACGGATGTAACGTTCTTGAATTTGCAGGTTGAGGTTTAATTAGATTGTTCAGAGGTCGATGTTGGTGTTGTAGCGGCGGGTGTGATGATTGTTGGCCACTGCCACCATTATGATGAGAATTCTGTTGCTGTTGTTGTGCAGAAGGCTGTTGATATTTCGACAATTGATCGACTTTATATTTCTGTGCTTTACGTTCCTCCGTTCGACCATCTTGTTGACAATTTGGATGACCACTCTGCATCTGCACCTGACGTTTTTATGATTGGTGATTCATATGTTGCTGCTGTTGATGCTTTTGTTCGTCTTGTTTCAAGTGTGGATACTGCCTCTACTGCTTTTTGTTCTTTTTATTGTCGTTTATGTTGTTTTTGCTGTTGTTTCTGTCTGTTGTTTTTAATCGGCTTGTTTTTGCTCATGAACTAGGCGACAACACCAGTGATAGAGAAATAAAAGAGGTTAGAAGAAGGAGAAAGACAGAGTGTAGTGGACGAATCTGTAAATAAATATGGATTATATCGACGTATATGTTAATGTTTACATCCACTTCTTTCCTATGCGACGAAAGTTGCAACTGCGAAATCTCATCTAGTACATCATCCCCTGGTAAAGACACACTGTCTAGTTTCGGGGCATGATCTGACCCGGCAGTAGGAAGTACATACGTCATTTATCGAGTATATCTATCACTTGTCATGAGTGAGAAACAATCATCTTCATACATATATTGATCATCGAAGTCCATACCATCCATGCATGACTCAATGCCAGCGGGAAGGGTCTACGGATCTGCGGGAAGCATGAGATCTTCTTCGACTTCGTTCGCATGTGCCAATGTTGATACACTATTGTATGGGATCAGGAAATGACCGTCCATTTAAGTGAATTTGTGTGTTGGAAGAAATACATCGTCTAATGACAGGTCGGTAAAAAGAATATCTGGCCTTGATTGAAGTGGTGATGTTGATTATACTGATTTAATTTCTTGTTTTTGAGGTGATGACTTCGGTGTGGTCTGCGTCGTTGCAGTCATTTCTTTAGTATTGTTAATATCAGTATTATTGGCTTTCAAAAGTCTTCTCTGTCTAGCGTTAACGACGGCAACTAAAACTTGTTTTCGATAAAGAACTCGGGGATGACTTCAGTGATAGAGAAATAAGAGAGGTCAGAACACGGAGAAAAATGGAGTGCGGTGGACTAATCTGTAAATAAATATGGATGATGTCTACGTACATGTTATTTTTGACGTTGACTGCATTGTGTTGGTTGATTGAAGAGAAAGAGCATGAGTGAAAAAGCATGTTCGCACGGTGAATAGAAATTATCAGAAAATCCCCAAATAATATGTGCATGATACTTTGTTCTGGGTCACAATTACAGTTACTCCTCAAAAATTAAATCTTGAATAATAATTATTATTTACAGTACTGGTCAACAATAATGTCATTATTGTTGACCAGTACTGTAAATTATTCCTTCGTCGAGCTTCTCGTCCTTTGAATAATTGGTATAACTAGATCAAGAGCAATGTGCATTGTGTGCAGAACAATGTAGAAGGGTACTGAGCATAATTATGTACCTCTTTATTTTCCTAAACATAATAACTAACTAGCTGCTTAAATAGCAGATGAATAATAACAATACGACAATACAATAATGACATGCAATAGTGTACATGGATATTCAGTTCTTTTAGCGAAGGTCAAAGTAAATATCTTTGAGTCTTGTAAACTTGAGTCTAGGTGAATATCATTTCAAATACGAACATTTATGTCTTAGCGGACGCGGTAAGATAAAATATATGTACACGTAATATGAGCTTGGGAAGTCATATTCATACTCCTCCCATTTCAACCAAAGTGTCTTTCCGATGTTTTGATCTCTGCAGCATCTCCAATGTCGATGGACAGACGTCCAGTGTACAGTGACATCTGAATTGCTCCGGTTAAGGCACTGTTTGGTTTGGTCAGCGGGTCGGCAATGATTATTTTGCCAATTATCCAATACATGCTTTCAACTGTACCAGTTTCAAACTTATACCTGATACATGCCAAATCTTTGCAAATAGACCTATCAATATAGTTCCTTTGTGTCTATAAAGATGTAAAGAGGTCTTTCGAGTCGACACATATCTTTACCTTGATTTCCATGTACATCAGTTCCAATTAGGCAAGGTAGATTGCTTTTCCTGCGTCGATTCCTTCTGTAGCGGCAAGAATCTCAGCTACTGGAACACTTTTTACGGGACGTTTTGATTTGTGCGATATCCACGAGAGAGGGTGATATGTAGCATCGCTTTTCATATCACCGACCAGTAGACCCGTAATTATTCCAAACTACCAATTTTCATCTGTTCGAGATGTATTTGAGAAGACCAATATACTAAGGGGATATTTATCATCATTCTTCGGCCTTGGGTACTATATAGTTGTTCCCATCTTCTTTAGCTTTCTCAGTATGATTGTTTGTTCAGTCATGTGTGAAACCTTTATATCGGATGCATTTTGCTGAAGGTAGCTAGAGTGTAATGAGCACAGTGGTGAAGCTTCAATTTCTATCCAACCTGGTGAGCAGTTCATTGATACAAATGCCCCTTTTTCTATCGCATTTATTCCAATTTCTGTATCTTTTCGGCGTTGTCTCGATAGAAGATATTCTGTTACTGCTTCAAGTTTGTCATTTGCATCAGTAGCTATCGTGAAGTCATTGTCCTGAGTTGTATTTATAACGAAAAACCTTAGTTTTCCCGGTTCGTTGTTTATCGTGACCAGTATGAAACAGCTGTCAGACGCATCAAGTAGCTCCTTTGCACGGTTTCTAATTCCTGCTTCTTTTAGGTCGTCCAATATTTCTGTCACCACCAAGACTAGCTTTCCGGCCTATTTTCTAAAGAATAGTTGCGAAACATTTTTTGATTGAACTAATCCAGTTTTTAGAAGAACGTTATCAGAAAGATTCTGCCACTCAGCGTTATCGTTCACTATTCCGCAAGTCGCGGTTAGCAATAACCAAATATGTATCGTTTTCTTTCTGCATTCTTTGGGTGGCCTTACATATACATCTCTTTGTGCTGTTCCAGTCTATAGAATTACCCCGGTAACTTCTGCCTTGTATACTTTCAATCCGTGAAGTTAGGCAACAGATTCTATAATGTGTAAACCAGTCGTAGAGCACATCGAGCAGTCTTTGGGTAGCTAGTTCTTTAGATTATCTTCATTTCCATGTGGTTCAATTCTTGTCTTCATCTTAAGTGATCCGTCGTCGTTTTGTTTCACCTTATATATCGTGTGGCTACTAATAATGTTTGCATTTTCCGGTACATCTTGTTTTGCAACTTCTTTTACCGTCTTTAATAACGATTCTTCTTCATGTTTGAATGCGTTGGTCAATGGAAACTGTTCAAAACTTTGGGTGTGGTGTCTCAGAAGTGGTTTGTTTCCAAAATGAGTTTTCATTTTGGCCAGATCAGTGTTCGCAATGCTGAATATCTTTTTCTCTGGTTGTGACATTCTTATTTCTGCTGACGAACTTTCTAGCTTGTTCCAGATTTCGTTGTTCATGTTCAGGATCTCTTTATCTCCGTCATCGTAAGGTACTTTAAATCTTCCATCTGCAGCAGTAGATTAAATATCCCCTTGGTAGTATGTCACATCTTCTGGCCAAAGCACTGATATTCTATCATCTATTTTGAGCTCAATGTTTTGCTTGTTTTATTCGTTTGTATTAAAGTCAACTTCATCGAAATTCTTTGCATCGCGTTCGTTGGATAGATAATCCGACTTTTAAAATTGTTCTATCGTGTTTTCTGGTTCATTAAGTATGTCACTGAGCATTTCTTCGATATCATCAGTACCCTCTCGCACTGTTTGAGCAATATTCTCTTTAGGAGTTGCAAGAAGTAGATTCTCAATGGCTACCATCAGTGCTTTGTTATTCTTTCCCGGGACCATTACCTATTTTGCCTCCGTATTTAGGAAAAGTATTGGTTTCGGTATGGAACACTTCCTTCTTTTCTCACGCTGCCTCCTCCGATATATCTCGACTAAATCTCTCACCTGGATGGGAAGCTCTTTAAGTTCCTTTGATTTGAGAATAAGCGTCAGCTTTCTTTTAGATTTTATTTGCTCTCGCGCAATGGCTACCTCTTCTGGTAATTATCGCGCTTTGCTTGAGATATCACTGGTTTTGTGAATCCTTTTGCCATTTCAAAGGCACTTAGAGTATCTTTTCCATATATGTCGTTCTAGATCGTTACGGACTGGTACGACTCCAGTATGCTATTATGGCTGTCTCCGGAATCTTCTTTTAGGCGTAAATAGATGTTGCGGATGACATTGTGCTTAGATTCTATCGTATTCTTACTGTTTCTCTCTGGGGAAACTGGTCTAAACTAGATGTCTCTCTCATCCATGTATGCTTTGAATTTATTTTTCTTCGAACGCTTTTTCACCATGGATTAACTCTGGATATCCTAATTTCGCGACCCATGAATCCTCGAGTCCAGTGATCGCATCATTCATCGTTGCTTTACCTATTACATACACTGTCGAGAAGCGAGACACTAGTTCCATGCAGTGAATCAGCTGAATCTCATCTAGGTAGAAATGGTCGATGCATACAATTTCATTAACTTCTCTGCTTAGCGAACTTATAGATACCTTTCTGTTGGGCTGCGTCGGAGCCGATGAGTGGCAAGCCGTGCATCCTTCAAATAAATGATGAACCTATTTTTCAATTGAGTCATTCCATAGACCATTCCTTTCAAGTAGAATTTTTAGACCTGTAAGGTTTGCGTGTCTACAGATTTTTTTGTGGACCTTGGCTAGTATTTTCTTGACATCTGACCAAGATTTTTCTTCAAGCAGCTTCCCACTAATCAAGGTAAAGAATCCTTTTCTTTTTCTTTTGATGAAGTAAATTTATGCATTTCTATATATCTTAAGAAACCCTAGTTTATGATCGATATGCAATACGGTTGATCGTCAAGGTTAAGCGCTATTTCATTTTTGAGGATTTGTTCTAAGTTGGCTTTCCTCGCAACTTTTCGACCTATTACCCATTTAGAAGATCCTTCCAAGACGAGGTGCGTTATGTCTACCGGGCGGCCTCCATCAGATTTTTCTGTGAGCACTATGGATCCAAGTATTAGTCACGTGGCGCTTGCATGATCTCCTGTCCCATACTGCCATTGGGTTTGCCCCCCTAAAGATGTGGGAATCTGTTAGATCTTCCAGTGCATGGCGAGACCAAGTTGGTTTCTCAGGACTTTAAGTTCAGTCATATCAATTGCAGAGTAGGGTGCTTCATCGTCTACAAAAGGTCCTATCACAGCATTTTTAGATGGTGAGGCTGATGATACTATCAGCGTCGAAATGATAAATGATACAGTCTTCTTTTTATCACTCGAGTAATTATTCGCGTTCTGTACAGTTTTATCCACTGACTTTATATGCACAAGTAGCTATCCGTCTCCATTGTGACTTCTTCTCCAGTGTCCATACTTTCCGCATTCCGTTCAAGGGTGTTTCATCATAAGTAATTCATAATCAGCTTTGGAGGGGAGTCCTATTCCGTCATTGTTTCCTCCAGCATAGCAATTATTTCCAGATGTACTTGCAGCGCTGGCCATCACAGAATGTTCAGTCGTGACTGCTGCCCTCCCCTTGTCACATTGCCACCCAATTGAGGCCACAGACTGGTACGGCATTGCCGAATGACATTGGTACGTCGAACTGCTGTATGCAGGGCGATGTCAATCAGCGCCTTTTAGTTGGATACAGCCACGTG
>JAULBU010032987.1:4555-16095 GCA_032358235.1 Odonthalia washingtoniensis
TAAACCCGACGCATACTCGGATCCTTGATCCATTTGTAAAGTTTGCACGCTATATTTTAACGCTCGCATAAACGCAACGTAACGCTCTAAATTTTGCAGGGTCTGTGATTTTGCTTTCATTAAAAATGTTGCAGTGGGCCGCGTGTAGTCGTCTATGTAAGTTTGATAATAAAACTCTCCAGTCACATCTGGAACAGAAAAGAGGCCGCAAGTGTCAGAATACACTAGCTCACCTGACCCTTGCGTTTGTACTTTCGTTTTCTTCCGACTTTTTTTAAAGTTTTGATGGTGTGCCGAAGCTTGTGTACACCTTATGCAATTCAGGTAACAATTCATTTCTGCTTGTGTCATGGATATTAGACTGATCCTAACCAGATGTCTTATTCCACTAGCCGATAGATGTCCTAAATGACGATGCAATTTTTTTAGAGGATTGGTATAATCATCATGATGGTTCATTTCACTATCATCTTCGTCGGCAGCATCATCATTCAAATCATATTCCATTTTTTAGTTGCTTTTTATCATGGTGTTCATGGCTGCGCTTTTGTTATTTAGAGTTGAAACTCTACATCAATTGTGATTTCCTTTTGTCGCACATGCAAATAAGTTTTTTATTGCGAATAATTGTGAAATTATTTCCCTGACACTTTAACGTCACATGTGGGTCAGCAGTCATTTGGCCTACTGATAATAGATTTCTTCCTATATTTGGAACAAATTTGACTTCTCCAAATGTTTTATTCCATCGTATACCCTTAATGTTGAGGTACTTTTTTCCAGCTGTCATTATGACTTGGCGAGTGACATGCTCATAGCAACAAATTTTCTACCCCAATTTGTACAGACCTTACGCTCCATAGCAGGAAAAGTTTCCGCTTTGTCGACTTTTAGACAGATACTGTCCAACTTTCGACTAATAGTTCGATTGCACAAGGGGAGGAGCATGAGGAGCAAGGTAGAAAGAGGCAGGGGATTGATTCGAGGGTGAAGTTAAGCTGGGTAAGGTAACTGACAGCGGTACTATTTTGTGGACTACACGGCAGCTACGTACCCTAGTACAGGGATATGTACTACCCCCGAAGCCGGAGACAAATCTGTTTTTATCTACTGTACGTGATACCTCAACGAACACAGTGTATCCCAGTTGTGTATTGGTATATTACACCAAGCGTGCACGACTTACTGTACATAGTTTCTGCAATGTACTATTGGTATACACTTGTAAGTTTAGGCCAGTATGGCGGTGGGACCGGCCTTGTTTTGGACTGTCATATATACTATATATATGACGATCCTACATCTCGAGGGCGACAATAAATAAATGGTAATCAATTACGAAAATCCATCAACTCCACGGAATCTTTCACGACGACCAATTAGGTAAAAAGACTGTTAAGTCAAGCAAGCACGTAGTGCCACTGAAAGGTGGGACGTGCGCCGAAAGTTAGGTTATACGTATCTGCCGGCCGCAAATAAAGCTGGACGATTTTCCACTAGTCGTCGAATCGGTCTCTTGAAGTGCGATACGACGAGCCAGCCAATTGCAGCGTCAGGAATGGACGACCAACCCAACGCCACAAAGGATAACGGGGTAGATTATACTAACGCAAAAAGGCATCTATCAGCATATTAATGAACTCACAGACCATATATCTAAGAAGCGAAGAAATGACACGTCTAATAGGCGAACTTGGGACAATCCGTCCAGCCAGGAAAGATACTACAGGAACCTTCGACTTTAAGCGAGGGATAAACCCTATTATCGGTCACAGTAAGTTGCCTACCTAGCACGCGAGATCACTGATCCCGTGTTGTACACGAGAGGAATTCAATTACGGTATACGAGCCACTCCCTTCAACGTGGAACCAGAACCGGTTATTAAAACCCCTCACCATTACCGCGATGTAAGTAGCGTACGTTTGGGTTGTCAAGGTGGATGACGGTACGATTAACCTCGGGTCCAAGAATCCCTTACTGTACTTCTCTTGGCTAACGTGACGCATGGGTTGCGATGGGGAGAATACTTCAAGGTACTCGTCTCCAACTTTACCAACACCCCCGTCCGGCTTAAAAAATATAATCGTGGCATACGCAGTACACAACCTCACACTACTTGCCTAGATCACAGGATTTGCACAGACGATATCGCGTCGGGGCTTTCCTTGCCCACCGGTGGGACTCTAGATGAAACTAATGCGTTGACAGGCGAGATGGACTTTCCCGACCTAACCACGTTTCCACCTGCAGAAATGGTGGAAGCTCCAACTATGCAAGTTCCACTCATGGAAGCCGCCGGTAAGCCGGAACTGGTCCAGGATGTAACACCATCGTAGACCTTGCACAAGTCGACGAAGACGGTCTTCGAGGCCGAATTATATTCATTTTGGAGAAAAATCAGTCCATGTGGAAGGGCCGCCTCAGTCAAATTAAAACGACAGTATATATGATCGCGTTGAAACCAAACACAAGACCGATCCACCACCACCCATACAGGGCGCGATCACGATCTTGTGCAATCTTGGATGACCACATCCAGTCGCAATTAGCTGCCAGCGTCATCGAACCTCCCATTGCGAATGGACAAGTTCCATCGTGTTGACTCCAAAATACGACGGATAGCTGCACTTCTATGTGGACTACCGTGGCCTTAACAGAGCTACTATATCGGACACATATCTACTCCCGTGTATGGATGATTGCATCGACAGCTCAGAAAAGGACATGGTATTCAAAACCCTTTAAGCAAACAGCAGCGATTGGCTAATGCCTCTCTACCTACAGGATAAGGACATCAAGACATTCAAATTCCATTGCGGTGAATTTCGTTACACTGGAATGACCTTAGGCCACCAAAACGCGCCTTCCACGTTCCAGCGCGCCCTGCATATCATCCCCACGAGCGTACGATATATAAATTGCCTGGTCTATCTTGATGAAGTTATCAGTTTCTCCAGATAAATGGACGAGGGCGACCAACATTTAGACGAGAACCCCACCTTTCTTTGTTCAGTTGAAATCTCGCTAAAGCTGCGAAGTGGGAGTTCTTCCAGCACAAATTCAATTGCCTTGGATAAATCGTTATACCGGCGGAGCAAGTGTTGATGGTCACCAGTTATCTTCACACTGATCAATCCTCTTCTCCATGGTCCTCCTTCCTTTACCCAACGTAAGTTTTACCCGTTCCTTGTCCTTTTCCCTCGTGACACGTGTACCGTTTCCTTTTCCCTTCTCCTCTCATTTATTGTCCTGTACGGTTACTCGTATCGTTGACCAATTATATCGTCCTTGTCATAAATCGTGGACAGTATTATCCCTTCCCTTTCGTCGTGGATTAATTGGCGAGTTACGGGATTGTGGTGGGGGCGTGACTGCTTGTAGTTGATGCGTCAACACTTAATAATCCTGTTGTAGCGATTAAGGTTTCTCTTCATTAGCACGGGGTGACGTCTTTGTCAGACCTGTCTTCTTGCGAAGATAACAGTAGAATGTCGATTCGACTTTGTGGGGTTTGATGTAATGGTGATGAGGTTATATTCTTTATTTGCAGATCTCCCGATTGTGGTAATCAGGTTTCTCATACCTTTACGGAATCGCGGCTGGAGTTCGTACGGTCTACATACACGTGTAGTGATTAGTGTTTGTGGTAAACTGCACGTATAATACTTCGACTGTATTATCCTAAAATGTGTGCCTTAACTGTGTGATACAAATTTAACTAGTTTCTACGTCTCATTGTGCTACACGTGTACTAGTATCTATGACTCTCTCCTAATCCAGTGGATATTATTAATGTATCATTATTATTCTTATCAATTCTACGTATGAGTATAATATCATACTTCTCTTCTTCCTTAAGTTCCTCCACACGTTCCTCCACACGTTCCTCCACACATTTCTCTTCAGTCTAGTGTCCATTCCCGTTCATCAACGCACAAATATCCATTGTCGGTAGATTAACACTCTAATCTTTACGATTTGGCTGTCGATGCTTTGTCCTAAACTAGCGCTTGCACTTCCAAGCGATATGTTGTCATCAAATTTCCACAATGGATTACTATCCATATGTAGTCGCTTAGTCAGGACATCCGAAGGGATTTTTTATCCTGGTATCCAATTGATTCGTGCCAATTCACCTTCCTGGTAACTTTGTTTGAGGGCATGAATATCAATCTGTAATCTCTTTTTTGACGTCCCCTTATCCTTTACTACGACGCCAAAGAGTGTCTTTGAGTCAATGGAAGATTCTATATCCAATTGTCGGCTGAGGATCTACGTTTTTAACCTATGAGGACGTATGTATGGTCAAATGTCATGACAAGTGCGTGCAATTCCGCTGCTAAGACGTATCTCTCCACCCGTTCGCACCTGTTGCTTGGGCAGTGTATTATGTTTGATGTACCAGCATTATTGACAAGTAGAATAACATACCCTGATCGGCTTTTAAAATTCCTTGCATTTCCTAAGACTCCATCTGGAATTACCAAAAGTTTTGTAGTTGTGATATCTAGATGATGTTAATTCAAGCGGGTGTCGTTCGTTTTATGTAATTTTGTTATGGCCTTGGAAAGTGCTTTTATTTCTAAAGATGTTGTTGGATCGTTTCCTGGAGCCAGTAGCTGAACTATCGCGCAGGTATCAGGTCGCAAACAAACCGCGATATATTGAGCAAGGTATTTTGGCGCTAGTAAATTCCGCTTGGGTGGTGGTTTGGATCAAGAGATCTATCTTGTCCTTTTCAGTCATGTGGATGACGTCGTTTTTTCCTATGGTAAGGATGAGACCGTTGAATATGGTGGCTGTATCTTTGAAATAGGTGTGGTCCTTGCATTTGAATAGCTTTGATGTCCGTTTCTCGTCCTCGAGGAGGTTCACTGTGCCGAATGACAATAAATCGTCAACCTGCAGGACGACCATGCGTTTTAATTTTCCATGGCGGCTTCTTACTGGTGCACATGAATCAGTTTTTGATCTTTTCGTCCCGAGCTCACCAATGCGGTGTTCCAGGTATGTTAAGTACCAATGGAGTCCAATTTTTGGAATTCGATAGAGAAGCTTCATGACACGTAGTACCGTAGTGTGCGGGACGTTGAGCTTCTTTGGAGGTTCGATCAAAACTTGGCGTTCCAGTGCTCTTCTACTCTGCACATACACCTGTGTCACGTCTCTCGAAAACAGTTTTACGTCGTACATCGGAGCTCATAATGCCAATAGGAGTCTCTGTGAGAAACGAGCAAGGATTGGTGCTTCTGTAGCAATTGATGGGGATGCACTATCGTTGTACTTCTAGGCCACTAAGCAGATTTTCCGGCAGATTCCGGTATCTGCTTTCTAAAGTTCATCTTTGAACCGTGAACCAAAGATCTGCATATTAGGATAAACCTTGTTTTTATTCTTTATAACAAAAGTACAATTAGTAATTAGTCTATTCAGCTGTTTTCGTCTTGATTATTCAAAGTCTTTCCAGTTGTCGTTGTGCCTTGTTCTACCATGGCTTCATCTGGTGATTGAGGGGCAGGTGGTGCTGTAAGTTGAGATCGTACGTAGGTTTTACACACGTTTAGTGAAACATGCGCCTGTTCTGGGTTGTTTGGACCTTGACGGTTTCACCTTCGATCGAAATAAACTTGTAAGATCCCTGTCATTGTTTAGGGTTTTTGCAGTATACCCTCACTTGTGCTATAGTGGGGAGTCGACGGAGTTCTGAAGATTCTTCAATAGCTCGAGGTTCCATTTGGTTGGTTAATCCGAATGCAATTCGTCGTCGTGCCTGTTTATTTTCCACTTCCTACATGGCGTTGTCAATGGCGTATTCTCTTTGGTGCTGTGTCTCGGCTGGTGTTTTACGTGTCGGTCTCGGTAGAGCTCCATATACAAGGCGCATGCGGAAAAGCTCTCCTAGACTGGCGACGCTATTCACAGCTAATGTAGTCATCATCAATAAATCGTCGTTTGTTGTTGATTTGTTGAGGTTGTCCGGAATTATCTAATAAGCACGTCGGAGGAGGCATCGTAAAATTAGATCGTTCTAATGGCACCTGTTGTTTTAATTGGTGCTCCCTTATTCGGACTCTATTGTCCCTTGCAGATTGACGAAAATCGGATGATGTGTAGTTTGGTCCTTGATTAATGTGTGAGAATTCAGGTGGGCCGCAATATATGAGAGTCCACATGCCTTTGATCGCACGCCAAACTTCTTGTGCTATCTGACTTCTCACAAACCACTCCGCCCTGAAGAGGGTCGCCTTATCAACCATGTGCAAAACGGTCTTGTCATTCAACCACATCGTGTCTACTAAGACTTTAGGATTGAAACGTAAATCAGCAGTCCCAATGGTGAGCTTAAAGCGTCGGGGGACAGCACTTCATTGTGCACATGTGTTGTAGTCTTCTTATATTTTCTTGATCGCTTGTTTAGTTCCGGCTTCTGTTCGCATTCCGTTTGCTAGACGTAGAAAGTGGCGGGTTGCTTTGATGGATGGGTGCCCGAAAGTTGAATGTATTTGGCGAAGTTCGTTGAACTTATAGAATACATACGGATGTTCGTTTGGTGGCAGTTGTAGATGAGAAAGTAATTGACGAATTGTAATTTTTGATGTTGACCGTTGTGCGTGACTTTCTTTTGTTGTATGCTGAGGTCGAGGTTATTGTAAAGCATGTCTTCAATGAAGAGTAGAGTCGGAATGTCATCAAGGAGAATTACAAAGTTGACATCGGTGATGATTTTCAAATCGTTGATCGAATTTGAATTCGGGCCACGTATATCCCGCTATTCACGACCCCCACTTCCCTCACCTTTCTCCCTTTCGTCGGCTTGATCAATATCTTGAGCTTGAACGTCGATCAATAGAGGCGGTATTGGTTTACCACCATAATGGAACGTCAGTTTGCACACGTGTCTATCCCAGTGCCCATAAAATCCGTTTTATTGTTTTATGCATTGTTGTAATACGTTGGTTGATCCGTATTTCCATACCCATTTACATTCTCTGTAATAATGTCGCTATTATTAATCATTGTACCCTTTTGGGAACATTTCTTTTGGGTGTATATACGTGTTTCATGCAGCTTTGGCCTTGAACGTAACATCTGGGTGGCAGGGGGAGGGGTATTGATCTGGAATTGGCTCCTTCATATTTTCAATTGGGTATATACCTTGGTCTGTGTGATTCGTAGTGGGGCGGTGAAAAGTAATTGGGTGTACATTACTGATTTCTGGTTTTTATTCTGACTTGAATGATATTTTGCGTGCGTATGTGGTTTTTGAACCATATCCATGTAAGGAAGCCGCCTCGGAAAGTTGTGCTTCGATCTCTATTCCTTGTTCTACTGATAGGCATGCTGAATAGCTATCCTCTTCGTTCCCGTCTGCCCATTGCACCTCGTCTTCTTCAACAGAAACAGTATTCTCATCCGATGGCCCTTTTGTGTTAAAGATTGTGTCTAGGTCGACAATTGTTAACAGGACTGACGGATAATTTTCCTTGAGCTTGCGAATGGCTGCACATAACTCTTCTTTTGGATGCCGATCTCGTGCCATTTGTTCATTTCCGCAGACAAAGCAACCACGTACGCCTCTAATCATGAGGAACTCAGGAAGTTGGGGTTACTTTGTTTAGGTTTGTGTTGGTTCCCCTACCTGCGTTATATGGTCTACGGTATGGCCTAACTTCTCTTTTTTCTTCTCCACCAAACCGCTCCCCTATCGAATACATCGCTTCATCTCTTTCTTGGTTTTCCTCTTCAATCGTTATCATCGTCGCATTCATCGCTCTTGGAGTTTTGGGTTTATCGCTGAGCCTATTGGCTATGCTGTGGATCGTCTGCTGGGATTTTCGTGACATGCGATCTCCTAGCGATGTATGATTATCGGCATATCTACTGACGTAAGGAACTGGTCGATATGAGAACTATCCCCTCAGTATTTCTTTTCCAGTTGTTCCTGGAAAATGACGAGGAGGGCTACATACGATCAAAAAACACTCAATTATGAGTCATCTGGCTTCTTTCGCATTTCATCTAATAATCTTATAACCTGCCACTCTTGTAATATCCGTGATCATTTTTCGGCGCTATGGTACCAGTTTCTGGGCATATCCAATGCATTTTCATATGTTGAACAGGTTTCTTGGTAGTTATCAAAGAGGTCCAAGGCATTGCCCGTTAAAATTTTGGGAATGGCCTGCAATTTTCTTCGGCCGCTTCTTGACACATCGTTGTCAGTGTTCTGAATCTACTCATACTTCTCTCGAGATCTTCATCATATGATCCGCCATATTTACGAAAGGAATAAAAATATTATGAAGAGTGGTAAAATGAAGGAAAAATTATGTAGAAAAAGAAAAATGGGAACCACGAAAACTACTGCCAAAAATGCATATATATCAGTATGATTTAAAGTTCCATGGTTAATCCATTCTATATCTGTGGATCAAAGAACCAAGTTCATATGCTGACATAATAAAGAAAATAAACCAACAATAGTAATATATAAAAGTTAGTAAAAATATACGGAAACAATAATAACAGGGAATGTGAGTACTTAATTGTGAACATAGAAAAATATACAAACCTGTTCGCAGAACCGGTGTAGTCAAATAGCATAAGTTACCTGTAAACAGAATTAGGAAGAGGAAAGTAATGAAAATAAATTAAAGAAATGAACTGTTCATAAATATCAATACAATAATATTAAGAATATTGAAATTTTAGTATGAGTGAAAAGTATATCTATATAAATACAACTGCGAGAAGTGTGGGTGAAACCAATCTTTGTGGTCCGAAGTGACCTGGATAAGTCTCTGTAACAGAAGATGATAGAACGTTCTTGGCGCAGCGCAGGTTGTTGAGTATTCACTCAACGTGGAAGGGTAATGGTTGAAATCGGGTGAAAACATTTGTTGGGTGCAAGAAGGGTAGAAGGTGACAATGATAGTAATTGTGTTAACTTTGCTATAAATTGCCAATAATTGCTAAATTATATATCCGAAAAGGCACAGAACGGACGTAGTGTTGCACTAATCTTGAAAGTGTACTGAGATGTATTCTCCTGAAAATTGGTAGATGCAATTTTATAAATAAAATTTTCAACATAATCTGGAAAAATCTGTCAGAATACACTGTACAGAAAATGATTCCAGATGTACGATTTGAAATTTAAAAAATGATATAATTTAGAGCAGGGGAAATTATTTTGTCACGTGTAGGCTATTAGATATTTTGTGCGTGCCATTACATGCACCGAAAGACACCACTTTCAATCTGGAAAAACTTACTGTGAACGATGGTACATACGCATGACATGCTTAAAATGGAAATATCATCATGTATGATACTGGCTCCAAATTATATGATATTTGTCTATATACATCTCACCCAAATAATAAGTTTTATTAGCTTGCCAGTTTGTGCAGAGGGCATAACATATTGATATATTTCCATATAACCTTTCTCAACATTGTTTGATCTGGAAACAAGAAAAACTGACAGAAACACCTCATATTATCATGCATGTTAGGGATGAAAAGAGGTTCAGAGGACGGCAGTCATAAGATAGTGCCAAAAAAGTGCTATTTGTTTATCGTCATCCAAATGATTTGGAAAGGCAATAGACAAGAGAAAAGCAGATCTGGTGAACCAGTTGTTGGATGGTTCTTCAAATACATTACAAGCACTAGTTGGAGGAAAGGAGGTAGAAGAAGTGATAAATATTATTCGGGACCCGGAATTTGATGCAAGATGCTTGTGACAGGTTGCATTAACTGAAGACTAAGAAAATACATGCTGAGATTGTCAAACTCTGTCGTGAAAGATGTTGATATGTTGGGTGAAATTCCCTGAAAGGTTCTCCCAAACTTTGCAGAAATATATTGTTTGTGCATGTTCTTCTATCTATTGTGCTTCCGTTTCTATTCTTAAAAAATATAAGTAATTTGTTTTAGTAATTTAATTGCATTCGATATCTGTTCAGTACGGGGAAATATTTTTAGTAAATCGTACTAATTAATTAAGACTATTTCAAACTATCCCATGAATTATGTTATGTCTCAGAAACAGATTTGTCTAAGCCGTAGTATCAGAAATCACAGTTTCTGCAAATAAGTGCACAATGTGTATTTATTATGATGTATTGCACAAATATTGGAACTTTGTGTGAATCAATGAAAACTGCCGATATCGTGATGATAGGATAATGTATCTTACCTCATACATGTTATACGCATGATCAATGATTATGTGCGTTTTAAGTATAGGGGGAAATAACACAGGACTGATTTCATAGTATTGTAGTAATTTATTTATATTTCATGTGTAATTGGGATGTGGATAATATACAAACTGGGATGAACAGGCTGTCTTTTTAACTATAGAGAAGAAATGCACACATTTGAGAAAAGTGTGTCACCACCAATCTGTTGTTAATCTGGACAAGAAAAAATTGAAAACCTATTTTCAAAGTCTACGTACAGAGTTTCATTCTGTAGATTGTGATAACATTGCATACAGTAAGCAAAAGTAGCCTGTAAAGTCCCTACTTGTTTCCTGGACGCATGGAAGAGTTGCTTTAATAAAACGGTGCTTTAGAAAAGAAGGAAACAGAACAGCCAAATAATTGCACAGTAGGAAATTTTAAGAAATAAGTTATGCCAAATGGAAGTAGAGCAAAAAAAACATTGTAAGCACCACCACGGGCATCACTACGAAATGAGGAACCGTCCCTAAAAACGGAGATAGTAGGTACTCATGGAGATTGTTGAAGTATACACGTGAAATGAACTGTCCTGTATTCGGCGATGACAATCAGCGCCGGTGCGCAATACAGTAACCAAAAGGGGATTGTAATTAGTGTGAGAGATACAGTATGGTATACCGTAGGAGTACACGTTGAGAGTCGAATCAGGGCGAATGGACGTTGTCTGGATTTTTGTATGCAGTTAAAGAGGTATGTTCGAGTCGGTAGGTCAATGGTTAGGATGTGGGCGAATGGGCAGGCACTATTAACTATCATCTTTACCAAGTGTGGAAAGGTAAGAAATCGTTTGCGTTATTCGTTATTTAATGTTACTTTTAAGTTGTTAGATTTTGTCTTCCCTAAGTGTGGAAAGGGAGGAAATAGTTTGCGACCTTGTGGAGGTTGGGAAGGAGAACATGAATTCCTGTCCCTCGTGAGATCGTAAATGCTTACCTACGTTTTCATATTTACTTGTTACTTTTTTTCCAAGTTTGGAAAGGTAGGCAATCTTTTGTGATCTTATGGAGTTTGGGAAGCAGAAGATGACTTCCTGGCCCTCGTGGGGTCATAAATGGTAATCTACTTTTTTATATTTTCCCAGAATGAATTGTTGCAATGCCTTGTTAGATTTAGTTATTAGTTGTTATTTTTCCTCTTCCCCAACTTGGGGAATGGAAAAACGTAACCTATTTCCTACCGTTGGGCACTTCAAGTGTGTAAGGGTAGGAAATAGGTTACCTTACGATATAGTTCACTGTGGAAACGGAGGCATCTGTAATACAGATGCCTCCCTTTTCACATTGATTA
>JAULBU010032998.1:0-16089 GCA_032358235.1 Odonthalia washingtoniensis
TGATGCGGGGAAAAATGTTGAATAATAGATGTATGTAGTCCTCTAATACTTGCTGATCTTGTAGATGCTCTCTGATGTTCTGAAAGCCCCTTTTACGAACTTTTGTTGGAGTTTGAATGCCCGTCCAAAGAAGACTAATCTACCACAGAATTAGGCGGTGAATTTAAACAGCTTGGGGAGAGATACAGAACTGATACCTTCCGGAGTAGTCAACGACTTGGTGATTAATGGATACTAACCATCAACCGCATTGTTAAAACTTATGAGGTATCGATGGAAAGTTTCCAATTTAATCAATGCTTCGTCGTCCAGTTCATAGAACATATTACTCAGAAACATAACAGATAAAGAGAATAGAAATAAACCAAACGATTATCTCAGGGAGAATACTTCTTATTCGGATATAGACACTGTAACTGGGTTCACATTACCAGACTGGAGACTAGGGAACTTGTTCATGAAGAAATGTTTTGCGTTGTTGAAGCGGTGTGAGACCTTGTTTCGAACGATCTCCCAGACAAGAATATTGACCAATCGCTACATTGAAGTAGATATAGGGGCATATAACCGATGCCACGTGCGGGAAACCACATTTTTCAAGTATCAAAGTCTCAGGTTTTATCATGTTCTGAACACGAACCCCAATTATCGCACCGGTGGCTGGAATAGACTTGACGTGAACCCTATAATTACTCTATGGATGTTTTGTTCATGCCGAGATCAGGATTAAAGACTGAAATGTAAGGATGCATTCGAAGTTTGGTGGGCGTCGACTCGACACCATGCAGGTTGCGACAGTTGAGTTCCTTCGGCCACCACCTTCAACACCGGAACCACCAAAATTCATTTGAAGGTAACTTGAACAGTTGAGGAAACGATGTGATATGTTTAGGTTTTTGAGTTTAATGTTGGAACAGTGGAGGACTGTTTTTTCTGATGCTGCGAATGTACCAAATGTCAAGGCAGATAGTAGAATCTGCCTTGTTTATTGAGCCTTGGAATCAGCCAGGAAAGTATTCTCCTGTTCCGTTGCTGTCTGAGATGAAGACTTACATTAATCTCGCGATGAAGGAATATACTTCTGCACTAGATTTTGTGGGAGAATAACGAGAACCTACATCGCCGCCTGGCCTCGGACATACTAATAGAGCGGAACATCATCGATCCTCTTGAAAGAGAATGTATCCTTGAATTATGATGAATCAATGACATCAACTAACGATAGCAGAACGTTGAGGTTTCTTTTCCACATAATGGTGATGAAACGTTGCGTTGCGATTATTTGCATGATGTGCTACATGACGATTGATAAACTCTATGAAGATTTATAGGATGCTGTTGCTGTAATTGATAAAGTGGATTGTTATTTGTCTCTTTGGCCGAAGAAAAACAATTGGAAACGGTCGCAGGGTACTGATTGATTGAAAGGTTGTCAGTTTGGCCTGAAAGTGAATGAGCGGCCTTCTATGAAATTTGAATGATATAGGTGATGGAAATAGTAGACGATGGTTAATAAAGACGTGATGTAAAACAAGATCATCAAATTCATGGTTTCGAAACGATATACTCTATAAGAATATCACCAGCACCATTCCTTTCTACCTCTCTTCCTCTCACTTACTTTACTTTTCTACAATAAACTCTGTTTACTGTCTTCACCGTATGGGTATTGACACTCAGACACTCTAAAGTCATTCACATTTGTATTGATACGAATTACTCGCCCGTGTTATTAGTGCAGTTAACTCACCCCATTTTTGACCTTCCTTCGTGCTCCCCTGTCTCCCTCAACCACCGTCATTCTCCCAGTATCGCACAACCTCGTTAAGCACATACCAACTGAAACTCGCCTATCTACAGTGCCAACCATCATCCACACTTCACGTGTACAGTACCCAATCCGCTTATGTGTCAGACCTCGGTAACTGCATCCACCGCTGTCTTCGATCCTAGCGCTCCCCGGCATCGCCCGAAATTCACGTCTAAATAATACGAGATTACACTACTAAATTCACACGTGGTTGTATTTCGACCACCTGGTGCCAATTGTAGTCACCAAGAACTCAGCCGTTTCGTCAATACCGGTGTCCTTCGACAGATAAGTTAATGGAAACGGAAGTGGAGCATCGAAAAGGGGCCCAAATGCGAGTAGGGCAGTTTTCAATGACCCAGATGAACTTATTTGCATGTTTAATGAAGGGATAAAAGACAGAAGCTGCAAGTCAAAATGAGAAGACGATTGATACCACGTTGGTAAAAGTACGAAATATTTTAAATCCAGTTAAGGGAATAAACCAAATGGGAAGAAGGAAGGGGAATTGGGAACTAAATCAACCCTTCCACATCACTCTGGGAAGACAAGAGCTTATTCCATGGATCAAGATACCCGACAGGACTTGATACTAGTCTATACTGATAGGGAAGAAAATGATGAGTGCGATGAAGAAATTTTACGAGGAGCAAAGAAGCGAAAAACAAATATAACTCTTATGAAGAATACAAGTGTTGGAAAGAGGAATTAAAGTACATAGTTACAGCCGATTCCAAATAAGAAGCCAAAAAAGATGGAGGAGAATACAAAAGAAACCAAAGAAACCGGAATATCATCTAGCAGCAAGCATGGAATTATTTGATGATACATTACCGGAAGAAACACCTTTTGGTTATCCAAAGAAAATATTCAAAGAAAGGAAGAGATAAGAGGCGTTTCTTGAAAATGCAAGGCTTCCTGGATTCCTACTGGGCTACATCGTGAGAGTTTGGATAGGAATGACAATGTCTTTGAAGTTTATCAAAAATTATGGTGTTTATTAGTACCACCAACGCTTCGCGCTGAAAACGTCTTCAAAAATGCGGATGTCAATTTTACAAGAAATATAGCGTGGTTTTGGGACACATGTGATTATTTGAAGTCAAATCACAACCTCACTGAAGAGGAAGATTGGAAACGATCCGCTGAACACATTGGACGTGGTTAAGTAGAAGCACATTTCCAAAAGAAAAGTGCGGAAGTATATTACAACAGTTGGTGCATTTGTTAATAGTTTGCGGATCCAACAGATATCCCGACGTTCTTCTTAGAAAAATGGATACGACCGAAAGATATCCGAAAGAGTCGGTCCGGGAACTGTATATATAAATTCAAGAAAAGTTTCCTGGAGAAGATGTTTTACGCATTGAGAGGAACAGCACGGTTTTGAACCCAATTATTATTGCTGCTATACCGGGAGAAGACGAAATAAATCTTGATGGACGTGTTGGTCGGTATTCTTCCACTCTTCAACTACTTATTCTGTACATGTAGAATCACAGCGATGAAGTATGGCAGGAAGAAAACGTGCTGCATTAGATGCATGTTTAGGTTCACTTACCGCCCTTCTCAACTTGGATTGATGAGCTGAATGACAGGCCCATATGCCCATAACTGGCAGTCGATTTTGTTGACAGGAATGGCCAGTCCTGCGCAGGCCGGACATGCGTTCGAAATAGGTGTACGGGCTCCCATCTGTGAGTTGCTTATGAAAAGAAAGATATTTAAAGTATGGAAAAATTGCTTTTTATGGAACCATTAGATATACCTCCCAATTCTGTATTTGTTGGACATGGATATATGCAACATAGTGGTGCACATTTCAAGGGGAACATTGCGTACGATATCATATGTATGTATAACTTACCTACTATGAAATAGAGATGATATTGATTTCTATTATCAGGACAACCTCGCTCTGAATACCTCATTCGTTGGATCGAAAAATGAAGAACTGTCTGCACACTATGATTCATACGGTGATGTGAACTATGACAGCAATGAACTGCGGAACTGAAAACATTTAGAGGATAATGAAGTGATTGATAATGAAAATGAAGACGTTGCACATGAAAATGTTGGCATGTCTCTAGATTTTGAAGATGATGGTTAATTTTCGTTTTAGTTAAAGAATTATAATGAAAAGGTCCTTCCCAATAAATGACGTAAAGTTGCTATGTGTCTTTTGTGTATACATATGTTTCACGATAACTGAAAATGGTAGCAACGGGGGACACTATCTGTTACTTCGAATAATATGTTTGAAACATTAGTTATGACATTAATAGCTTGTTAATGCCATAGCCAATCATACACCTGAGGTGTATGAATTATATGTACTGCATAGAAATGAAACCTGGGCTAATCTTATAACCAATATCATTTACATAGTTATTGTTGTAATGTTTGAAATACATGCACATGAATTTACAAATTATAGTAGTACATATGTACATTATAATACTTCATGTAAGGTATGATATTGTTTCAAACAAAGTAACTGAAAAAATGTAAAATATCTTCATCCACATGGATGGGGTTAAAAAGAAAATAATTACCAGTTACTTACTTGTTCAAATAATTATTTGTTCAAATAACTATATGATAATTATTTGTTCAAATAACTATATGATAATTATTTGAAGATTTTTTCCATCCACGTGAATGCCTACAAGTCTTAGAAAACAAGTTGTTGGCAACTTGTAAAATGTTTTCAGATACATTTCCATCTACGTGGATGGAGAAACTTTTGAAATAAACCGGTAGTTACTAAAACATTTATTCTAAAACGTTTGTGCTGCTACTACTCACAAGCAGTGAATTCCTAGTGGACAAATTCCTTCTCGTTGATAAATAAGGACATCGTTACAGGCTGTTTCATCCATTCGTAACATCCACAAAGGAACAAGATGTCACATTGTCAGTATAGACAACTTGGTTGAATACATTCCACTAATAAACTTTTTCGGATAAGTAAAGATACTCAGATATGTAAATAATAACTGAAATGGAATAATAGGAGAAGACAGGTACATAATTCGAAACATTTCAAACACAAATTAAATGAAGAACCAGTACTGGATTCCAATACAGATATGTTTGTTACAGGTAACACAGGTGGATATAATTCAGCTGAGGTTGGTGATGAGAAATTCCTACTAACAGATAGTAAAGCAGAGATAATTCCTGAGGAGAAACGTCCAGAAGTGGAAAACGACTGGTTTGAGATGGCAGAAGATGTGGTCACCATCACAAATTTATCGGGTGCGGCCGAAGAAGTAGTCAACAATTTTCTTTCCCTTATCAGTAATGATCAGTTCAACATTTCACGATTACGTACTATTATGAAGAATGACGTCTTTTTTCTGATAATTGTAAACAGAGATTACAATGAGAATTTGATATGTGACGGTTTCATGCGAGAATTAATTGATAGTGGATGTATCGCTTCAAAAACTGTCATTTACTTAAAATAATATCATTTGATAATAACCAAACAAGTTAAAATGGCTACATTCAGAGATGTTTTACTTCTGTAATATTTATACCAACTAAGCCGGGTTGGCTCCTTTAAGTTACTTAGCCCGTCAATCCCTCTCTCTTCTCCCAATGATTTTTCCAGTTCATTCTAATCATTCACCTTGTTACGTGCATACCCCTATCTCTACAGTATCCACTACTACTCGTAATCTCCCACATTATACTACATACAGTCCACCCCCGTATCTGCATATGGCCGTTCGCAGCTTACCCATGTCATTCGACAATTCGGATTCTGCCGCGTGGAAACAGAACCTCAAAAAAGTCAATCAAAATAATAAGCAGAATCAGAATCATAATCAAATTCAAAAAAATAAAAAGTGAAAAATTCGTGCAAAACTCAAGATGTCAGACGAAACATCTGAAATAAAACCGGCCCAAACTACCTCAAAACCCATTCATGAAACATGCGCACAACCAACGAATCAGATCTTCACTCCAGACCAACTATCGCGGTATAAGCGGTGCTTGTGAAGATGCGAAAAGCGTCTTGACAACAACACCTCTTGCAACAACATTCAGGAACATTGCACGACAATTCTTATTCGAATATCCAATTCTCGACATCAGCACGGAACCACTCCCGGTGGGCAAAAGGAAGATGTTGGACAAACTTTGCTATTCTCTTCCAGACGATACGCTTCTATATACGGAGGACTACTTTCAGATGCCATTACCAACCATTGGACTCCTCAAAGATGTAACAGAAGTTCACAGTCTCCCTACCGCTCTCAGCAGACGATACTAGGGCTACTAACCCGATGCTGTTAATTCTAGTAGAATTAACAGAATTTGAAACAGAAAACAGTAAACTCTTGTCACTCATTTAGATTGACTGTCTCACAAATCGTCCCGATTCATTTCTCTATGGGATAATGGATAAATTCCTTCCGAGAATAGAGACCAGTCTAATACGATCAACATCTCAACAGAACACACAAACAACAGAACCGAGATCTCCGATGACCCCAGGACGAAGACAAGCACAGGCAAAACTAGAACAATTAACAAAAGCTCCAACAATAGCACAGACCCCGCACCAGAAGCAGTTTAGCAAAACAACAATTCATAGAAAAGGGACCTTTGCCCAGCCCAAGAGATGCAAACAACGCCAGCCAATACCGATCAAGTAATTCCCCCAGCCGACAGCGCAAACCATCACTCCCTCGGCCTACACGGAGCACCACCTCCACAACGAAGAAGAGCAGGAAAAAGACCTCCACCAGCTCCAATACAGAGCGAAGATGACACAGGTAGCGACGAAGGTCACGATAATAAACAATACATACCGCAGATGAATGCTGGAAAAATTGAAAGCGCAATAAGCTTCAATTTCAAAACAGATAGTACAGCTGCAATTTGGACGAAAGTATATGCAATACAATACGCGAATATAACTAGAATGAATGACGAACAAAAAGCGCTATTTTTCAGCAACATATTGAAAGAACCTGCCAGCACTTTCTTCTCAAACAAAGTAAGCAACAGAATGGACTTCAAAGAAATATCAGAAGTTATGCAAGACGAGTATGACTCGGCATGCCGACATCGCGAGGCCCAGATACGTCTCGATAGCCTCCACATCTCATCATTTATGGCAAAGCATGAGATAGATAAAGACGAACTTGGACTTTCAAAGTTGTGTGCATACATTGACAAGTTGAATCCTCAATGTATGACTATGTTCCGAAAAGACACATATAAAATGAAAGTACTGAGCACCGCTGTGGCAGCCAACACATGGGAAGAGATTTCAAGAACAAACAAGTTGAGCGGCAATTTTAATTAGAACACATTCTAAACTGCCCTGGCACATGCCATTACACTACAAAAAGAAAAGAGCTTTCTGATAGAAAATAACAAAGATTCTTCATCCAACGTAAATATTTTTGGGCAATACGAAAGGAAACCACAAAAGAGATTTGGTAACTCTAGTTATAGCAGGATGCAAGATGGGCCTTCGACTTTCAACTGCAGTAGAGAACGGAATGATAGAGGAAGACCACAAAGAGGCAACTACCGCAACAACAGAAGACCCTTCGATCAAGACCAACGATCACATTGCTATAGACGTGGTGATTGACCAAGGACCCCGTCCCAGAGATGTAAACCAGGATCAATAAAATTCTACACCAATAAGAGACTCAGCCATGGTGAAAAATCGGTCTGCATTCTTAGCGACGTGATCCAATGTTGAGAGTTGGATATTATGGATAAAAACGAAGATGAGCTTGATGAACAAGAAATTGAGACAATAGACGATGAAATTGGTACTTTCAACGCACAATTGGTGTCAATACAAGACAACTATGATAACACTGACAATGATGAAGAAAAGTTCTGGAAGAAAAAATTCTAACAACCCACATATAATCAATCCTTTATGCTTCTTCCAATCAATTTGATGCCAACCTTTCACCTTCTAACATCAAAACCTTAACCGCTATATACAATATCAGCAAGAATTTAATAATAAACTGCAACGATATCAACTATGCTAAGAAGGAACAAAGAAACGACAATGGATTCGATCCCAGCTTCTGTGTCGACAGCGGTGTACCAAAGAACGTAATTGGAGAAACATCGATACGTAAGATTGAACACCACTTCAACATAATGCGAACAATAGCGCCATCTTCCCTGTCCTTCCGATTTGGAGACGAAGTATTCCAATCAAAAGGCAAAGTCACATTTATAATAGAAACTCCGTACACATTAAATATTATCAACATAAATCTGGACGTAGTAGCTGTGGACGTGCCACCCTTAATTGGTTTAGACGTTCTCCATTTTAACGCTCTTATGATAGACGACATACATAATAAAATTTCCAGAAGACGACAAGTAGAAAATAATGGCGCCTTTTATTACATGAAATAATGGTACGTTTCCCTGTATCGCTCCTCCTCATCACATCTGCACACATTACTCTACCCAGCGGAATTACACAGCATCAACCGCACACACGGTGAACTAAAAAGGTTACAACGTCACTTATTACATACAACTACCGCAAAGCTGTTCAACATTCTACGGTGCACCATACCATCAAAAACAGACCAAGAAACGCTCAACAAATTGAACAAGATATCCGACAATTGCTACCATTGCCAACAGGTTACGTCAGCAATTCTGCGTTTTCATGTTTCGTTTGGATCAGACTCCGCTCGATTCAACAAGCTGATATTCATATATATATTATATATCACCATTAAAAAAGAAGCACGCAATTATGTATGCCATAGACGAAGGGACGCATTTTAGCGCAGCGGTAAGACTCAAAAATCACGAAACCAAGACAATATGGAATTGTTTAATCTGCTAATGGATGTCGAGGCCAACTCAAGTTTGTTCTACCTTATTAATCAGTCGGCTGCCTATTCTATTCTCTCTTTTAATTGTTTCGTCCACCTTCCCCAAAATGCCCCCTTTTCTCGATGAAAGTTAGTGCTTTTTCTCTATTTAGTATCCTGCGTTAGTGTCACTTAACTGTTATGTCTCTTTGCTATTGGATCTCTCCTGGTAAGTCCTCCCCTAACGTCCAATGAGAACTTGATACGGGAATGTATGGATTGTGTGCTCCTAGGTAGCATCGGTGCCCGACCCTGGATTGGCGGTCGGATAGATCACCTTCGCGGAGTACGCTGACTGGTACTGATTTGTATCACGCCTACATTTTGAGCTAGTTGTACGTGTTGACGTTAATGTCGGTGTGTCCTTTACCTATTGCAAACGGTACAGGTTTTGTTGTTAATTGTAATTCGGTATCAAACTTTACTTTTTAGTTTCCTCCCCGTCAGGACCGGTATTAATACTCATTTCGATTTAGAACCGATTCTATGATAGTGACACGTGCAATAGCATTGCATCTACTGTTAGTGGAAAATAGCAAAGGAATTTGTTTCAAGTTACTGATACATGTGTAATTTACCAGACGTGGAATCTTACACACATGTAAAGTAGGTAATTACTAGTGTGCTGTACATGACATGTACTGTCTGATTTGTTACGTTGTCCGCGGCTGTTTTATCTGCGGTCATTTTTTGCTGTCCGTCCCTTTTCTTGCCCTGTTATCCTTCTCTTCTAACCTTCCCATTTTGACAGCCAAATAGTGAAACGAATCAACACCGGACAACAATATATACTAGGCTCCCTCATCGAATCATTGTCGATCAGGGATCCAGCTTCGGGGAATCCTTTATCCGCCTGGTCACACAGATGGAGTTTCCGTCGAAAGGACGGGCATCGAAGCACACAAATGCTTAAGAATTTGCGAATGTTGTCAAGAGCCCATAAGAACTGCGGTACGCAAATTCATGATAGAATAACCTAAAGAAGGCATTGAATTAATACTAACCACGTCGGTCAGAGCTATGAATGGTACGGCAGGACCAGATGAGTTTGTTCCATTAGCACTTCTCTTTGGGGAATAAACAAGAATGGACTTTTCTGAGGACTGCGGGAGGCACCAAACAACCAATGGAAGAGGTGAAGTCGCTGCATTCATCGGCACCCAGATGAAGATACACATAGACAAGATACACATAGCTAGAGAGCTCAAACTAAACGAACCAAAGGCGATCGACTCAGTATTTGAGAATGGCAACATGGTTTTAGTATGGAGGGAAAAGCGACACTCCGATAAGAACGGTCAATACATAGGTTCATACAAGGTTTAATATTGCGATAGAAAGGCGAAACTGGTATAAATCCACGACAGGACCGTCTCAAAGCCACGTCCTTCTCAATAACGCAGGTAAAAGCGTATATCTCACCAAGCAGGATATAAAAATCATTCATAAAGGACATCAACAACGCGCTAACGCCATTCAGGTCACCATCCATGAGAGATGACCGAAATAATACAAGCAAGAGATCCACATTCTACTTCAAAACAAATGCAATAAGCCAAAATGGACGAAATAAGGAATCTAATGCACATTAGAATATTCCGCATTATGCTCGAGGAGAACGTCTCACAAGACGTCAATATTCTACCAGATGTTTTGTCCTGACGTTAAAATCCACCATCGACGGGAGAATAATACACAAGGCAAGGTTTGTGACCGGTGGCCTCCGCGACAAGCTAAAAAACTACATGTTCCATACATCACAAACCTTACAACCTTCTTCCATACGCTTCTTCTTGGATTTAGTATCGGTACTTGGCTTCGATGTATGGACTGCCGAGTTACGCAAGACTATCTGCAATCCGCAATACCACTCGCCTGCAATTTATTCTTGAACTAATCCGTCCCTGAATTGGACCTTGATCCAAGCCAATACCACCAGATATTACAACCACTCTACGGTCTATCGGAATCTGGAAACCTCTGGTTCCGCACCTTCCGACAGCATCACATCAACGACCTCAACATGAATCAACTACGCTCAGATTCTTCACTGTATTACATATTTAAGAATGCAAGACTCTGGAATTTCAGGTACGTATGTAGATGATCTTTTACGCACAGGAGACAGCTCATTTCAACATCTTTTAAAAAAGGCTGAAGCTCATTTCGAAATGAAACCATCTACACAGCTCCCCACCAATTCATGAGGCTTCCACCTACTCTTCGACAAAAACACATAATTCACCAAACCCAGCGACGCTATATGTGTAAACTAGAACAACTGAGGACGGAAGCCAACTTCAGCTCCTCTAGGTCGATGGTTATGCACATTGGGTGGCTGTAACATACAAGGCCTGACTCACTTTTCGAGATATCTTCGCTCGAAAAAGTTACCGAACAGTTCTACAAATCATCACCATCATCTTTTATCAACCATCGAAATACGGCCACAAGTTATGCCACGCGGTACAACTTAGCAGCACACTTTCCGCAACTTGACTTGCAAAGTCTCAAAACATCGGCTATTCCGATGTATCTTTCTGCATCAATTTGAACCTCTCCAGTCAACTCGGTTTTACCATCATGTTAACCGACAAGCAGCAGACGGTAATACCTCTGGTATTCAGATCTTATAAGGTCAAGAGATTCTGTCAATCCGCGTTGGCTACAGAAGTCATATCATTCTCAGACTTATTCGGTGCAGGATTTACTCTAGTATCGAGACTGAAGACACGACAGAACTAGAAGTCCCTCTCGGCCTTTTTACAGATTCAAAGTACCGATTCGATATAATCAGCAAAGGCAGCAGGACGTCTGAGAAAAGACTAATGATAGATGTAGCGGCAGCACGTGATAGTTTTAAAACAAAAGAAATTTATAATATAGATTTAGTTAGGTCAGAAGCTAATATAACTAACGGCCTCACCAAACCTCTGGCACAGGAAGCACTTCGAAACATCCTCCAAATGAAGGCACACGACCCTCGAACTGTCCTATTGATTATTAGCCACACTTCAGACACCTGACAAATCAAAAACCTTCTTCTTTTACAACTCTAAAGCGTAATCATGTAGAAGATTACAACAGGATTTAAAGCATTTTAACAATTAAATTGGTATATACACCTTTTCACTAACTAAAAAACGTAATCAATTAAATATTTAAAAGAATTAAAGTAACTTTTCATAGCTAAATTTGTACGTACATCCCTTCCAGAATAAACAATTGGTAGAAAAACTACCATATTCATCATTAATATACCTTCGTTTCTTCAACTTCAGACCTCACGTATCGGTAAGTCTAATATATATATACCTACAATCAAATAACATTCATAAAACTAATTTACGCACAGAAACAAATGGATGTGACACATACCACTACAACACCACTTTAGGTACAGAAACAAATAGAAATGGAACATACCAATACAAAATGTTTTTTTAAATTATCACAATTTTTTCATCAAATTCAAGGTGCTCAACACACAAATGGGGGGGCTGTTGAAATATGGCTACAATATACATACATAATCAACCACTACCCACAGTAATTGCCAACTATATCAGCAATACATCGCATACTGTATCCCATGATGCACGTTTACCTTGACGACACCCACCTTCTGAAATCCACTTACAGCTGGTTCAAACCAACTGTTTGCTACCCAAGACATCGCCCAAACAAGCTACAAGCTCGAACTAACCTCCAGATTGGCACCCAGGACCTAATGTCAGTATTCGTGTTCTTGACATTCTAGTTCACTTCTCTTTTACACAATATTATACTCATCATTTTATTTTCACCGACCAAGGTATTGATACCCCAGTCAAGAAATCAATAAGTTGTATTGATACAACTTTGCGAGGGCATCCAACCTTGCGCAGTCCCTCACGTCCAATCCATTATAAACACTCTCCTTGCAACGCGCAGAACCTCACGTCACGTGAGGTGTAGTGATAGGGGTATGCAGTATCCTCTACTACTTGTAATCTCCCACACTATACTACATATAGTCCACCTCCGTATCTGCATACGAATCAGCTTTAACCAAACACAGTACACCAAACTCTCCGTACCTATTAGCCTATATATATCCAAAAGGCGCTGCTTGCCACAGCCTTGTATACGGCCGTTCGCAACCTACCCGTTTAATTCCAAGCATCTACCACCGTCGAAGTCTATTTTGACTGCGATTCAGAAATATTACACAGTAATAGGTTTGCACACCGACTTTTCGAAAAATGAGTCACCTCCCAATTGAATGGAATATTCAATAAGGATGGAGTATGTGAAATTCTGGAGGCGAAAAGTACAGAAAGTTAGACTTGGTCTTCCATTTCGTAGCAGGGTGGGTGCATCGTGCTACAGGATGTAATGAGGAACCCCAGTTGACAAAGGTTTGTACATAATATTCAGATATTGTTAATGTCGTCTTGTCCAATAATGTCACCGAGGGTTGGTCTGAATTAGAACTGGAAAGGATGGATGAAGTCATACGAAATCTAAAGGTTCTAATGAAAGAAATGATTAAATAAAAATCCCTGGGTAGTTTATTTACACTGAAGTACCATCTTCAGGATCATATTGTCACATATTTTAATCGTTTCCGAACAATAGAAACTCTGAACGCCCCAAATTTCGAAAGTATCAATCTTTTCCTTAATATGACGAATTCGTCAAATATGAAACGTTCTATCACTGAAATGGATGCAAAGTAGCTAGAATGGAACATACGATGAGACAGATCCATTCGAGACGCTTTTCATCAACGGTGGATACAAGTCATATGCATAGAAACCAATTCATGACAGATGTCTGGTACTTGACGGGGGAACGGTGTCTTTACACTATATTGTGAACAGCTACGAAAATGATAATTCATTTCTAGCTTCTTCAGTTCAAGATAAATGTACTCAGTTCTCCAGAAAATTACTTACTACGTTCAATCAATATGTTCTGCAGACGTTTGTGAACCTTCTTCGGTAGAAATTTTCTGATGAAACTATTGGCACTGTGGATAGAGACATAATTATAACATTCTTGAAGTCAGGTTTTGTATTAGGGGGCTCATACAAACCTCGAAAAACTACGATATCGTTAATAACGTAATAAAAATTCCCACGAACGAAGTCTACCCGAAATTTAAACAACGTATCCTGAAAGCCCACAAACTTGGTGGTACTAAATCTGTTTAAAACATTGAAGTTTTACCACTGGGAGATTATGACAAAGTACCACAATTCTGGGTTGCTAAAGTACTTATTTAGTTTCATGCGATACATCAAAAAATGGACCTTCTAGAGAAATGGCTTTCGTTCAGTGTATGGAAGTAAAATCACCAAGGGAAGATTTTGATATAGTACTCTGGACTGCTTCTGTAGCCGATGGTCTGCGGGAGAGCACTTGGACTAAAATACAGGAAAACATTTACCTGTTAGCAGCCAAAATGGTCAGGGGAGCAGACGGGGAATTGAAAACCCACTTTATATCCGTGGCGATACAATAAAAGCATCCTAATGATTCTTAATGGTACCTTTAACCACTTTAACCACCACCAGATTAAATCAGACCGTTCTTTTCTGCTTAGAAAAACTTGACGGACTCATCCTATTGCAAGTGAACTATTAACTTGGTTTTGGAAACTAATTGTTCCTTCATCAACGTCTGTGTTTCCGGGAATGAATGCCTACTTCAAAGGGGTGAAAGTGTACGCATGTGCCAGCGAACCATTCGTTTATTTTATCGATATGAACGCCCGCATTGGACCATTCGTAGAATGGACATTGAAACATCGTAGATTTTTCGTGGGAATTCATATTGTAAAAAACTGGTAATTTTATGAACGCCCGACATTCAGTGTTTTGTAGTTACGTGCAGTTGCAACAATGAATCATAAAAAATAATGTGGGCGCCAATTTTGGTCATTGCTTTCACCACGTTTTAATCCGATATTATGAAGATATTGATTACAGTAGTGCGTGTATGACGGGCAACAATACAAAAATATCAGAGAGGAATGCAAGAAATCCACCAGCAATGCAATTAATGTACGTTATGAATGCCTACATTGAAGAGGTGGAAGAGACGCATTCACATTTGCCGCAGAGATTATAAATGTATCGTGTCCTTTACATGATGTAATGGACACGTTCACATAAATGATGCACATTAGGCAATTGGAATCAATAAGAAATGGAAGAGATTTTATTCGGATATGACTTTAAGTAACCAACGACGTGGTGACAACTTCGATATGTATGGTACAAGTTCAACATTTACTTCAGAGATTATAAATGTAACGTGTCCGTTACAAGGTTTAATGGAGACTTTCAAATCAATGATGAACATTAGGCAATTGGAATAAATAAGAAATAGAATGGATTTTATAGGTATAGGACTTTAAGTAACCAACGACGTAGTGACAACTTGGATATGTATGGTACATGTTCAAGTTGTGAACACGTCGTTGGGCAATTTATAAAACTGTTTCACCTGTTCAGATTACTGGTACGATAATTTGAAGAGGTGAAAGGGTTTTCATAACAATAATATTTAACGTACATCAAATGGTTCTAAAATGTCTATTTAATGGAATTCTTGCATCAGTTGTCAAAAATTTTGTATCCCCCTCCTTTCCATGCCAAGCTTATAACTACCATCCTCAAAAAGTGCGGATTGGTAAGAAATCGTTTGCGTTATTAGTTATTGGTTATTGGTTTTTTAGTTGTTAGCTTTTGTGTTCCCTAAGTGTGGAAAGGTGGGAAATCATTTTCGATGTTGTGGAGGTTTGGAAGCATAACATTACTTCCTGGCCCTCGCGAGACCGTAAACGCTTACCTACTTTTTCATATTTGGGGAGAATGAATTGTTGCAATGATTTCTTAAATTTAGTTATTAGCAATTAGTTTTTGCCTTTCTCAACTTGGGGAAAGGAATAACGTAACCTATTTCCTACCCTTGCGCACTTCAAGTGTGGAAGGTAGTAAATAGGTTACGTTACGATATAGTTCACTGTGAAAACGAAAGCACCTGTACCTGTACTACAGATGCCTACCTTTTCATAGTGATTACCCCCACCTGCCCATACATCATTGTGAGGAACAATCATGTATGGGTAGGGTAGTGTGGTAATTTGTTCAAGCTTTATTTGTACGAACTGTCCATGTTGTGTTATAGTAATCTCAATGTATGGTTGCTCACATCTTAATGGATCACACTGGCTATTGGAATGTTATATTCTCAGAATTATAGCCTGTCAATGTACCGTAACATGACAGGCTGTCATTCTGAGACATGTGACAAGTACTAAAGTATATGTTATATCCTCAGAATATAACGTAGATATTATTACTTGTACCATGACAGGCTGTCATGGCATTGACA
>JAULBU010033009.1:0-16089 GCA_032358235.1 Odonthalia washingtoniensis
GAGAGCGATAACCTTCAACGGAATAAACATCAGTGAACCCAAGGAGAACCATTACTCCATCAATTAGACAGACAAGATTGAACGACTGAAACCGGTCACCACTCAACAAGGATTTAGTAGTCAAAGGGCACTCGCACAGTACGTCAGAGTCAATGTCAGACCGGGCGTTTGTGCGCCGATCCAATCAATCGCACCTTGTAATAAGCCCACGGCACCGGATGAGTTTAAATCACTCAAGAAGACGATAAGTTTCCTAAAAGAAACAACGAAACAAGGTCTAAATTATGTCCCCCTCGACCTGACGTCGGAAAAGATCGTCCTCCTCACGGGCGCATCCTTTGTAAACGCCAGCGGGATGAAAAACCAACTTGGGTATCTTATTCTGATGGTCGACCACACCAACATGTGCAACATTTTGCACTATGGAAGCAACAAATGCTAGAGTATCGTGAGATAAGTCATGGCGGCTGAAGTCCAGGCATTAATCCTAGGCTTTGATTGTGCATTTATCATAAAAACCATAGTAAAAGAAATACTTGGAAAAGAACTGATGATCGAAGCAATGATTGATAGTAAAACTGTATTTAATATCGTCGCTAATGAGGCCAAGACTACCGAGAAGCGATTACAAATCGACGTCCTGGCATTGCGACAAAGTTACGACACCGGTGAGTTGCAAGGCATCGCTTGGATACCAGGACCGGGCAATCCTGTCGATCCATTGACGAAACCAGCCCTCTTCAAAACATCACCACTATTTCCCATCATGACGTCAAATCTCTTCGCTTTAGAACCACACGGATGGGCACTGTCGGGCGAAATAAAAGATCTGGAGTGTCAATGTTAGCAACATTGAACACTCTCGGTCGTGCAACGCGCATAATGATGGTGTTGGGCGCGCATGATGGTGGTGGTGATGCGTGCGTGTGTGCATCGGGATGATGGTTGTTGTATGCATCTGGATGGTTGTGATGCGTGCATACGGATTATGGTGGTGTTCGCATGATGATTAAATGATGAAGCTAAGCGCACGACAAGTGTCGATGAGGCGATGATGAGGCGAAGTGCACTACGAGTGTCGACGATGAGATGATGATGGCGAAGCGCACGACGAGTATCTACGATGAAGATGATGGCGGAGCGCTTGACGCGTGTAGAAGATGGTGATGAAGGCGGAACGAACGACGAGAGTCGACGTGACACGAGGTAATCCCACGCGCACGGGTGGAGAGAAGAAGTTCGACGACGAAGGTACGACGATCGGAGGCACGAAGAGGAGTGCACCGCGATAATAATAACTGCGAATAGACGAGGAGGGAAAAGAGAACAACGGGCAAACAGGGCGAGCGTATGAGGAATTGTCATTCCCTACTACAAAATACAGTGTGCTGTACTGACTGTCAGGCGATGCATCATTTCATTCAATTACCGAATGATATTTTCGATACACGTGGTACTATTACACGTGTATATGTATTTTGAACTATCTCGATTGGAATTATTCCAATTTCCCAATTCTATTACACATACCTTTCCCTCATCGTGGAGAAAGAAGAAATAAACTGGGGTAGACACATTTTGACACTTGAATGATTAATTTCGTTTCTCAACCATACTCAAGGAGTATACCAGAACCTAAGTTGAATTATCAACTGAAAACACAGCCTACCGCAGGGAAATAAGCAGTGGTATAGCGAGAGCGTCCACTAGACGTTTGTTGTAACTCCCTCAGGAATGACATCGGGAGGTGGTGACCCGCCTTCAGACAACCGAGGTCGCGAATATACTTCATCGAACCAGGTCTACGACTCACTTCGCAATTAGGTGGTACTTATCGAGCGAAAGCTACATAGGAATCACTAACTGAACCAGTCCATTTTCTTAAAACTTTTATAACTGCATAACCTCGTATTTACTCACTTAACTCTTATCCGTACTGCGACATCTCGGAGGATCGCCTTTTATTCGTTTGACAGAATCGACACTGTTCGCCCAATACCAGAGTCCTTCAACATTTACCGTACAAAATGACAGACTCACTTCCTTTCAATCCCCGTTCCTTAGTTTTCATATTTCAGTCTTTCGTATCTCGCGCCTTCTCGAAACAGTCTTCGTCAAATTTCAACTTTCCCTCTCCTCTCATAATACAGGACTCCTGTGAGGTGCTAGTTATGGTTGATGTCTGAATTGTATTTATCCTTCTGGTTATTGGTGAAGTTGTAGGTTGATTTTAGTAGATGTTATTGGTGTATAATTGATGCTGATAGTACTAGTTCTAATTCGTATATGATACCCCGAGTTTAACGAGTCGTTACGAAGAAAATGTTTTGCTGAACTTTTTAAATTGAACAGTTGTGGTTGAAATTGCTGGCGTTGTGAGGTCGTGTTCTCCTAATTGAATAGTATTATGTTGGAAAGGACTTTGTGATTTCCAATGCTATTACGATAAATTGTAGATAGTGACTGTAGTCGTGATGGTGGTTAATGATATAATAAACAATTGAAATGAACTGCTGTGACTGTGTAGCAATATGTTTGTCATTCAGTATACCTACTACTCAACGATAAACATATTTCTACAACTTGAGGGGACGCAATATCCACAGAAATGGTCTGAAAAATAAAATAATTAATCGCTAATTATTTAAATAAAATATTAGTCACTAATATTTTCAAAATGTTCCCCATTCACGTGGATGGAGTACAGCTTGTTCTCCTTTGAACTTCAAACTGTTTTATATGATTCTCTTCACACAACCTTCACCTTGCAATCATACAGCAGCAACATTTCCTTCCAGACATCACGGTTTGCTACCACATTCTACGTCCCATTTAATGTATCAATTTCACGATCAATTGAACGTGTATGTCCCAACTTTTTTTGTTTTCGCTCATTCCTGGAAGACAATTCTCTAATTTTAACTAGCAACAGTCACCCCATCATCACATCCCGGCCGTTCCCCAAGGACTCATCAAGACCATTAACGGAATATCTTATTGAGCAATGAATCCTATCAACAAATTCCCCGCTCCACTGGATGGCATGCAGAGATGATAACATGAAGAAGAAAAATCTCATTCGTAACCTTCTACTTTCGTTGGTTGGATTCTTCGACTCCACACAATTCAACGGCAAGTTGACCATATCTCTCCTCTATTTCACCCATTTCTTCAAATGGGTGTTGCATGATTCCACTAGCGATGCGGCCAAAAACGTGGTAGACATACTCACGGAGAAGGTGTCCCTCAAGGATAGTGCAAGTTTCCAATATGATGGTCAGTGTTCAGCACAAACGATCAATGAAACACAGGGTACATTTCTGGTATGCGCAGGAACTCCACAGACAAGACAAATTTTTCTTTCTGCATTGGCTGTTGAAATGTTTTCCGTAATAGACCCCAGGATTTTTCAATGTTTCCGTATAGCGTTTCATCCCGAAGAAGTTTCTGTATGAATGGGTTCATCTATCTCAACTTGATGACTCAACCTACAACTTCCGAATTTATCCATACATTCAATTCCCTCTTCCTGGTTTCGGAAAAAAGTAAACATACAGACACTACGAAACGGGTTCATGTCAGGTCTCTATCGGGAAATGGAACAAGAATTGGTGTCTGGGTGCAAAAAATGATGAAGGCATGCCTGTTTCTATGTAGAAAATGTAGTTTCAAAGTTTCAAAAACATGGCAGAAGCAATATCTCCGTACGTATTCTTCGATACAGCAACAGGCCATTACTCCGTCTTTTAATACCGGATGAAACATGGATTCGCCCCAATTCATCAAAGGCAGACTTTTATTTTGAATCAGGTGGTACAATTCACATCGAAGAACTTTGATAGAACGGCGTGGTCCAGATCAGAAAATCAAGACAATGCAATGGGATATATTTCATGTTCCTTCCTATCATCTTTATCGTAACTCCTGTTTGAATAACACATTTTATGAGCTTGACTACAATGCATTAATGCAATGGAAACCTTTTCAGAAATTTCTCATCAGTTCTACAAATGAAATTCAGTCTGATTATCCATCTTTCAGAGAGGCGTTGGATACATCTGAATGTATTTTTTCATTTAATCTTCCAATTTTTTTCTCTGCTATACCGCCTTTTGTGGCACAGGAATTTTCAATAACGTTACCATTAACTCCCAGTAAATTTATTGATCTGACAGGTGGAGACGCAAATATTTCAACCATTTCAAGTACGTAGTTCTCAACAGATGCTCCAAATCTAGGTCTCCATTTGAACCTCTAAAACCCAGTATTCCCATAGAAAAAATTCTGGTCTGCACTCTTTGGAAGACAACATTTCTTTCCTAAGACACTAACTGATTCTATTCCGGGACGGAACAGAATCCAAAAGAAAACCAGCATTGCACTTAACATTAGGTACGACCAAAGTTCAAAAGCGAAGAGACTCGCTTTTACACACGCACTTAGCAGCTTAATCGCTACTGCAGGAGCAAATCTTTTAGCACGCATATAACGAGCACACAAATCGACCGGCTGCTAATTAGAGCAGCAGTATTACATTAGCATATCCTTCGATCAATACATCCGCTAGGATGTTGTTTATTATCAGGATTAAGTTCAAAACCGCGCTTCAAAAAACCGCGGTCCCATCGCATGATAATAAACTCGTCGAATCCAGTACTATTCTATTCTTTGTTGTGTATCTTTAATTAACCCATACTCTTAATTCTCTGTTACTTTCCCGTCTCGATACTAGGCTCATACTGTGGTGGGATAGGTGCTGAACCTGACATTGAATGCCCGGTTAGTCCCTTCAAGTTTGTCGCTGAGATCCCGTTTTAGCCGATTAAAACCCTATTTCCATTCGCTGTTTTATTCCTTTTCATATTGTTTTTTCGGCTGCGTCTTATTCATTCTCTGTATACCGCAGTTTAACTTGTCTATTGGCCCAAGCTGGGCTACATGAATTTCTCCGTAAACGCAGTATACTAAGGTCCTTTATTGTTGTAGAAAAATACGTTTGTTTTAGTTTATTCGCAACTTAGAAGGTGCATAGGGTGCCAGAATCCCTTTTATACGTAAATAATCTCGGAGGATGTTGGTTGGAGGTACTAAATGCGTCTCTATCGATTCGATTTGCAATCGAGGGGTAGTCGGCCACACTTCAGACACTTCTCCTTTCACTAGTAGCAACTTTTTCGGCACTCTAACTACACTCCTCCGTCCCTGTACTGAAAAATATAACTGAGTTCACATCCATTTCAACCCCTCCTCCATTTTCAGTGCAAATGACAACATTTTGGATCGTCAAATTTATCAACGAAATTGAACTTGAAACCCATACGGACTGGATCTCCGTCTCATATAATGAATCACCCAAGAAGGATATATCCCCGTAGGTAAGTCGCGATTCACATTTCACATTCAACGAAGACGTTCTGCTTCTAATGGAGGTAGCTGCATGTAAGGTGCATGTTGCAGGGATTGGGGAGACTAGAGATGTTCTAATTGGGCGAGGTGACGGAAACCTAGACTAAGCTCTGTCGTTGCACTTTTTCCTGAAAATGTGTAGAGCATCGATACAATCGATTAGAATTTAGATTCCGAAGGGATGACCGCACGGAATGGCTGCTGAGTGTAATTGGTGGGGAAGTAAGTGAAATAGACTAGCTCTTGGGTATGGTGAAGGAAGAAAGTTACTACTTTAATACAGGTCGAAACTAAAAGAAGGAGCAGCAGAACAAAAGGATGAAGTGGAATGAGAGTCTTAGTGCGATTATAATATGGTGTGTGACAGAACTAATACTTACGTTTGTACAGTAGCAGAAGATAAAGGAGAAGTAGGTGGACAGACGGTTATCGGAGATGGTTGGAAGAAAATTTCTCTTAACAAATTGGAAGTTCAGTGTGCGTTTCCACGTATGTCTTTTGTAATACCACATTTCTTGTATCACGATGAAGCGACACAATTTGCAGTACGATTTCATCAATTCAGTTGATTTAATTAGGAATTTTTGTAAAATTAGAAAAATTAGAAAAATGAGTGAGTGTTTGATTTATTTACTATTATTACTAAAAACAGATTCGATAGTGACGATGCGAAGATTGAGTTGATGTATGGCCATTGTACATACAGTGAGTTTATGCAGAAGATATACGGGGCAAACGCATTGATTTTTAGGAGTCTCATATATATATATATAGACATGCTTACAGTGAACACGGGGAATGTGAATTTGAAATGTACAATGCTTGAATTGAATTTGAGATTGGCAACACGTGATTTGGCGATTGTGGACGACGTTGAATTGAATTGGAAGTTTGTTTGGTAAAAAAAAAGGTTGTTTAGAAGTGAAAAAGGAAACAACAAACGACTGCTGAAATGTAATACACATTACGGGGTGACCAATCGGCAAATGTAATACCAACTTGCTCGTTTTTGCCATCATCTAATTACTACCACCCCTTCTTTCTTTCTTTCTTCTTCTTCTTCGTAAACCGGCCCCATGCGATTTATGAATATGTCGAATTGCCAAGCGATTCGTGGTTCTTTGGAACGACCTTTACATACCCAAGATTGTACAGCAGCCATAACATCTTCCACAGTTTCTTCACACTCCGCACCTGGTGCGTCTTGTGATGCTGTTGTTAATGATACCACGGTCACACAGAAGACAATATCAACTATACCAAATTTAGTGAAAAAAAAGAACAACCATAACAACCAATTTAACTTCAACTATCCCAGAAGCAGCAGCAACAAAAACAATAATAAATATAATAATACTAATACTAATTCTAATACTAATTCTAATACTAATTCTAATACTAATAATAATAATTATAATAATAGTGAACATATCGACGATGACTTTGCCGGTTCAACAAATAAACGTTTACTTAATAATAATGGAGGTGAAGTATCAAATGACACGGAATCAAAAAGTCGGCAATCATCGCTAAGGCATCAGCTTTATGTAACATGGATTTTATTCTTTTTCGCTGGTTCCTCGTTAGGTGCAATCTTCATCAACAAAACTTGCTTGACCGGTTATCATTTCAGGTATCCTCTAACTCTTGTTCTCGGTCAAATGCTATTTTCAATCACTCTATTAACTGCTTTACATGTGATCGGTTACCGTACGATCCCAGTTGCGCGTAAACGTGAATTAGTTTCATTAGCCATACCAACGGCATTATTCACGTCGAATGTTGTTGTCGGTTTATCTGCTTTATCATTAGTGAATATCCCGATGTTTTCTGCATTTCGTCGCCTTACTTTACTATTTGTGATGTGTGCTGAATATTTATTTTTAAGAAAAACTCACTCTCGTCCTATCATGTATTCTGTTGTTATTATGACTACAGGTGCTTTCATTTCTGCCGTTGATGACGTTTCGTTTTCACGACTTGGCTACTGTCTCGTATTTCTAAACAATGTATTAACGGCCGCATACCTAGCGGCCATAAAAAAAGCCATGGAAGACACAAACTTTGGACCATTGACATTACTATATTATACAGCATTACTGGGTTTCCCTTTAGTGATAGTATTACTAATCTCAACTGGAGAGTTAGCACACGTTATCGTCGCCTTCCGAACACAACCAGAATTGTTATCCTGGAGATTTCTAGCAAGTTTGACGTTGACAGCAACTGGTGCGTTTGCCGTTAATTTCTCTACGAGTCTGTGTACTCATGTGACTTCGCCGTTGACGACAAGCGTGGCAGGGCAAGTGAAAAATGTATTGCAAACAATTTTGGGTTTCTTCAGCTGGGGTTTCGTGCCTACATTTTTAAATACCATCGGTTTATTGATAGCGCTAGGTGCACAGATGCTGTTCGCCTATCTGAAGTATCGAGAAAGAAAACAGGATGAAGAAGGAAGCGGAAATTAGAACGTGAGGAAATGGGGAGGAGGAGGAGGAGGTAGAAAAGGAGGAAAGGAAAGGTCGTGCTTTGTTGTCTAAAAAAAGAAAACACAAAAACAGTGAGTAAAAATTTAAAAATATGTTTCTGTAACAGTTACAGTACAGTAGTGATGTTATTTTGTTATGTTTGATGGGCAGTGCGGCAATGATATTCTGTGTTGGCGTCCATCATAGGAAGCAGTTGAGTGTGGGACGTGACGCGTGTACGATAAGTATTACCGGAGAATAGAGAAGATAGGTTTTCATTCGCTGCGATCGCTTGCGATCGGTCCGATACGTACAAACAATGGATTGGGAAAGAATTAAAAGCAATTACAGTAAAAACATTGAGCACTCGGCCGTTCGTGAACGCCTCCAAGGAACGACGTGTTTTTATTGCATTCCTCTTTTTTCTCCCCTTTTCAACGAACGGTCGTACAAACAAGTCCCTCACACGTGTGCTAAGTAACGGTTACGTTTATGATATGTAATGGACAGTATCCATATTATGCTTCCCAGACGGCACGTATCGGCCAAAGAAAACATTTTAGTGTAAATAAAAGCATGTTGTGTGACGTCATTGATTTCCTCTGAAAGTTGTTATTTTAATAAATAAAAACAACACAATGAATTTTTTAAATTTAAAAAATATTTTCTTTTTATTCGTTCAATTTCTACCTGCCCTGCCTGCTGCGGCCTCTGCTGCTGCTACTGCTGCTGCTGCTGCTACTGCTGCTGCTGCTGCTACTGCTGCTGCTGCTGCTGCTGCTGCTGCTGCTGCTTCTGTCACTGTCTTCAATATAATATATTATATATATATATATATATATATATATTTTTTTAAATCATATATATCGCAATGGGGGTTTTCAATTAAAAACTTCATTATTACTTTTCTTTTGAACGTCCCCGTCTGTCGTGCAGTTGTGAGTCGAGTGCTGACCGAGTTGTTTCCGACGGAAACTGAAGACGCTGTCACCATATAACAACCATCAACAACACCGACACTCCCCCAAACCTATTTTAAAAGAAGGAAACGAATCGAGACACCTGACCTTCAGCACCTCGTTGGCTATCCACAAAATTATCAATCCGTCCAACAATCCATCCAACAATTCATCCATCAATCAATCCATCCATCCATCTATCCATCCACCAATCCATCAATCCATCCACCGCCATTGATAGAGAAACTTCCCGCTTTGGTTATTGATTTTTCGCTCTTAGGATAATAATACCCCCCCAGATGTTTCCGTCTCTACTACAACAACCGAACGAACAATACAACAAACTTTTTCTGTAACTAATTGCACCGTTACCTACCTAAACTTAAACTTCTTTTTTAACCCTATTTTATTTTATTTTTTTCTGTTCCCACTTCCCACTTCACAACCCCAACCCGCCATGAAGCGTTCTTCAAAAGCCTTATGGATCGGTACCGTCTTGACCACAATTGTCATTGCCGCAGTTGCAGGAATCACCGTTTATTTCACCGCATTCAACAACGATTCATCATCATCATCATCATCATCGACATCACCAACACCTGGTAACCCACCGGCAGGCTCCGGTGGCGACACTTCGACAACTCCTGGGTCAACCACCACGGGTGATCCAAATTCAGAACCTGGTTCACCTACAGATTCCACACCTATCACAACATCACCACCCACTACAAATACAACGACAGTACCACCGCCATCAACTCAATTACAATTCGATCATCTTAGTCATGCGGTACCTGGTTTCTTATATGAATCGATTGATTATGATAATGATGGGAAACAATCAGTACAACTTGATGGTTCAAGATCACATACACATTACACTTACGGCGATCCAATTCAACAAGGTAAATTAACTTATATGAATTGGTTTAATAATGATACAAAAACTTCATTATCTTCTATTGCGGAACCGATTATCTCATTCCCATTAGGTGAAACCGTCGTCGGTTTGACGGTACAAGATGATAGTTTCGATTCACATACTGCTTATGCTACAGTTGTCGTTGAACGACCTATACGACCAGATGCGTATTGTTATTATTACCCTTCCAATGGTGATAGCTCGAATTCAATCGATGATGATATTTCAAAAGGTGAACAAGCTGTATATGGTCAAAGTACTTCAGATATTGCATACATTTCACAATCTTCATTTCCGAAATTCGTACTTGATAAATTTACTCAATTTAATATGCGTTGCGTTTTCGTACTGAATGCCGCAACTGATGATGATGAAGTTGTCACTTTTTCAACTACACATCACGGTCCTGTGAGATTATTAGTCGATGATGAACTGGTATTGGAGTCTGTTGCGACTGATGAAAAAACAACATCGGGTAGTTTAACAATATCATCAGGTTTTCATTATGCACAGTTAATATATTCGAAATCCAGTTCATCTGCAGGTAAAGTTGTGATGGATATATCTGGTGGTGGTGGAGAGAAATTAAGTCATGATGCATCGAAACTTGTACCTATAATATTATCAGTAAATCCATTGACGATTACATTAGATGAGTCTGAAGGAAGTGCGACGATTGGAGGGATGAATTTTGAAAATGGTTTAAAGATTCAATTCGATGGAAAATTATTATCTCCTACACAATCTACAAATGATTCAGCTAAAATTAATATCCCCTCTTCTGACAAGGCGAAACGAATCAATATTATCGCTATTAATAATGAAGGTAGTTCAAATTCAGTACCATTCGAATATCAAAGTAATGGTAAGCCTGCAATAGTATTTTCTGAAAGTGATTTGAAAATGCAAGGTAATAAACATTTAGATATTCAATTAATCGCTGGTATTATTTATGGTCCTGATCATAAATATTATATGTCTGCTTTACATTCTGTTGTGTATTCATTTGAAACTAATGCAAATATGGAAGTTTTAGACGATAGTTTGTGTAAAAGTTCATCATTAGGTAAAGATAGGGCTATATTAGGAATCACGATTAACCCGAAAGATGGTGATAAGGATGAAGACTTCAAACTGTATGTGTCTGGTTCTATATTAGAATGGAAAGATAAAAAAAGATTAACAGGTGAAAACGCATGGGCGAATGGTGAAATTATAATTGTGAAAAAAGATGTCGATGGTGCTTGTTTAGGTAAAGCAGATACTATAATTACTGGATTACCTGTAACTAATCATGATCATGGTGTGAATGGATTATTATTTGATCAAAATGGGAAATTACATATTCAAGTTGGTGGGTTTACAAATGCTGGTGTTATGCATGAGGAAAGATTAGGTGGATTAGATGCAAATCCATTAAGTGGAGCAAGTTTAATAGCGGATGTTAACAAACCTAATTTTGATGGACATATTAAATATAGTTCTTATGTTAATCCTGGAGTATCTAATCAAATAGGAGGTTTAGACGTTCAAGTATATATGCCTGGATTTAGAAATTCTTTCGGTATTGGATTGCATTCAAACGGTCATATTTATGCAACTGATAATGGAGCATCCGTGGGTTTCGGTGCAAGATCTATTAATTGTACGGGTGAAGAAGAATTAACAGGTGAAAACTTACATGACGAATTAATTAAAGTAATTCAAGGTAAATATGCAGGACATCCAAATAGAAATCGAGGCAGAAAAGACAAAAGACAATGTATATTTAGAGGTCCTGAAGAATCATCTGATGGGTTCTATCAAGCACCCGTTGCAACATTCGAATCATCAACTAATGGAGTTCTAGAATATACAGCGAATACTTTTGATGGACAATTGAAAGGTGATTTAATCCTTTCTAAATTTGCAACACAAGATTCACAAGGTAAAATATTCCGTGTCGGTCTAAACTCAAACGGTAACTTGAAAAATGGTCCAAGTGAACTATGGTCAAAGTCAGGCTTGACAATTGGTATGAGTCCATATGGTGATTTAATAACACCAAGAGTGTTCGGCAAGAAAATTATTCTACTAAAAGCTAAACGACGGAATGGTAAATTAACACCTAGTTTTATCGGCGTAGCTCCTTTCAGAGGTAGAAGACAAGGTGGGAATTGGGTTTTAATTACTGGTGAAGATTTGAGTATTGGTGCTACTGCTACTTTTAATGGTAAGAAATGTACTGAAACTTCGGCAGTGAGTAGTGATAAGAGATCATTTAGGTGTAAAGTTGCTCCTGCTTCACCGGGTGAAACGGGCGTTAAAGTAGGTTTACAATTTGATGATGATAGACTAAATATTGAACCAAGTGATGGCACTGATTATCTTTATATGAAAGTATAAAGCGTTCTATTATTTGGTATATGGGTTTTTGTTTTTTGTTTTTTTTATATTTTAATCGATTTCATTTCTTTTTCTTGGAATTTGTATGTTTTTTGTCATATTTTCTTCTCATTTCCTTTCCTTTTGTCATCCAACTATCTGTACTTTTTTTTTTTGTCTTATATTTTTTTTAACTTCATTACCTATCTTTTATGTTTTGTCTTCCTCTTTCCGCTCTCTCTCGCTCCACTCGATTTGTTTTCTGGGCTCCCTTGTTTTTTTTGTTTTTCTTATTATATAAAATTCGTATATATTTTGAGAGAGCGATTGGTTGAGTTATGGAAGAAGACGCACGCGTTTCGGTAAGCCAGACTGATGATCGATAAAAACGGCGAAAGGTTGTGTACTTCTACGTGTTCCTCAATAGATTAGCTGGTCTTTGATAAGTTGGAGGGTTGATGACATAATAATATCTAAAAAAAGGAATACATAATTGACGTGTTACCAAGCCAACGTATCTGAGCACGACATGCACGTGTACCCAATCAGAATAAACGATGTTTCCAATTACTAACATGTCACGTTTTCAAAAAAACGTTTATCGTTGTACTTTCAACTTTCATGCATTGTTCACATACAATTAACTCGCAATTGGAATACCTTTTCAAAACCTTAAACCTTTCGTCCCTTCTTTCTTCATCAGCATCGTCATCATCATTCCCACATCACGTGTTATTATTATTTTGGGGAGCAAAGGTCAAACGGTACTCCAAAAACGGCAGTGCTTTATTGTTATTTTAAATCAGCGATCGTGTCGTCACCCCACCTATCGAAGACATAACGTTGCAAATTTACTCATTGCATGTTACTTGGACCCAATTTTTCCTTGTTTTTGAATTGACCATTCATTCGCCCGCCTTGATACACTTTCGCTCATATGTTTGAGCTAACCGTCCTGTCGTTATTGCAGTACATTTTTGAATTTGAAATCGCAACTCAATAAATTATTCCCTATCCACCTGATCGTTGTGATGGCAGCGATGATCATAAAACACATAAGTATTTCTACAGTTACAGTTAAACGCTACAGTATTATTTGTTTGGGAATGCAACTGTAAGCATCGGGCCAAAAGTAACCCGCCACACCCAGTTACTGCAATTAATGTCACTTATACTATTTCAGTGTACAAAAATACAACGACTGCTACTACAGTACAGATATACGATTTATATTCAGTGGATACATCCATTAGACGGTTACCTCAAATCTGGACGACATAACAATCAACGAAATGAACATAACTACAAATGTATGCACTGGCGGTTTACAGACACAGGAAACGGAGGTGGCGGTGGTACAGGATGTAGAGAAAAAGGCCGGCAGACGGTCTAACAACCGGCGCAAATCGACGGATCTCGACGAAAATGTCAGTCTTGCGCTGATGAAAGAGGTTCAGGCTCACGGTGCACATGTTGCTCGTCACATCTGCATTGACATCAGTGCGGAAATGGAGGACGTAAAACGGGCACACAATGAAGAAAAAAGGATCGCAAGAGACATTGAAGACGGAATAAATGAGGCTGATAAAAACATAAGGCGAAAAGCCATGCAGAGCAGTTTGAAACGGAATAATAGTGGTTATAAATCGGCTTTGGTCGAAGAACTGGAGCCAGAAAACCGGAGAAAAAGAGCACGAAATAGTACTGCTGGTAATGAGATGGTTCATGCCATCATAGAGTTGGAAGAAGCGGAAATTCAGCGAAAAGTTATCGAGAAAGGAAGATATAAAATGATAATAGATTTTCTTCAGAAAATCAACGATTTGAATTTGAAAACAAATCCAAGATTCAAATAAAATATTTTGATTAGCGAAGTATTAAAATTGATGAAAAATGCCTAGAAATTGAGGAAAAAAGTGAAGAAGCGGCATTACGTGAGCAAAAGGGAATGATAATGAACCAATAAAGAGATGTTGGTTATTTTCAGGGAGAAGAGAAACCAGAAATTATTTTCAGTCTTGGTTAATATATTTTGAAATAGATGGAGCCGAGAAGTTAAATAGAGCGATACAATGAAAATTTCAAAGTAGTGTTGCCACAAAATATAATTGTACTGATGGCGTGATCAGTAAACAAAGCTTACGAGGCATATTGTGGCGATCGAAATAATGTTTTATATCTTCATTTACCCACTCCAAGGTAAAATTACGTTTAGACATGGTTGTATTAAATTCCATTTGTTTAGAAGTCCTTTCCGCACCTTGCAAACTTATCTGTAAGTATTTTAGTAGAACGTTTTCGCGGTCACCGAAAATATAATGTTGTACTACGTAAAATAACATTTCCCTTTGAATATCAGCCTCAATTACTGATCTTCTAAACAGTACCATACAGTGCCTTCATTCTTCTACGGGCCCACTATGTGTAGTATCAATGTATAGCGTAGTAATAGTATGCATTTTAATTGAGTTTTCCTCATGTCCCCACTATATTTGGCACGTTTTACCCATCATTACTTTCGGTTTCGAAATAAAAAATGTTTACTGTCTATAAAGGAGACGAACTTATCACGTGGGGCACCGCATTTTTAAATTAAAGACCAGTAAAGTTTAGCACGTTCTTGCATAAAACCTCTCCACAGTTGCAAATTAAACGGCTATAGCAGTGGTAGAAATTTTCAACGATTTCATAAAATAGTTCACATAGTGCAATTCTGTGCAAATACAACTCTTTCTCCAGATCTGTCAATCTGCATACTACAAAGAGCTGATGGAACATCAAACAAAATGATTTGATTAAATTTTGTACGGTACCGACGAAGTTCCCCATTAATAATGACTTGAGGAATTATGTCATTAAGCATATAGATCACCGTACGATGGAATCTAAATTTGATCAGGCATTAATCATCACTATATGATCGTAAGTCAACATATGTTTGTTTCATCCCTATTTTTCTCTCTCAAAGGAGGGATTGTTCGTTTACCACATGTTGTAGCTTTCATAGAACGTAAAGTGAAAACTTTACTAGAACTTCAGACCTTCGGGAGCGTGTAATATAAACCACTGAGTTCATTCTACTGATCATGTGTTTGTTTTTGATATGTTAGCGGATCCACATGTATCCTTTCTTTTATTCGGTTATAGGTTGGGAGTGTCTGTCCCCACTCCCAATAAAACAAAAACATTATGGGAAATGCCGCCATCAAGACGGTGAAAGTAGATTTTTTTAACTTTTGGGATGGTGAATGTGGTAATTGTAAAATTTTGGAACGGTGAAAGGAAGAAAAGGACAAGGATGGAATGGTGAAAGTTCAGAATAGAGCGGTGAAGGATTTTTTTAGCTGTTTTCACAAGTTTGGTAGGTTGAAATGACTCTATCACCAAAATTGGAACGGTGAAAAATTTAATACTTTTTTGCAAAAATCAGAAGTGTAAATATTGGGGCGGCGAATCAATTAAAATGCAACAATTGGAGGGGTGACAACCCTTAATTTCCATGAATCAATTTTGACCACCTTCATCTTGATCTCGTTGAGAGCATTGCCTAAGAGGACATGTAGTGGCCATATGTCCCTGAACATGACAGTATGAGCACAAGTTGGTATGGCGATTCTTTAGACCCGGACCTCTTGTGGTGCAATTAGTTTTTGGACACGTAAAGTTTTTAGTGAATTTTGTTATATTTTTTCTTTTGTGTAGGACCACATTTTTGGTGGCTTTTCACAATCGCCACGTGAATTTAGGACATTGTTACCCATTACACTGTACCGGTGGCTCCTGCTCCGCTACCTTGTACAGTTCGCTCCCCTGCCACTCGACAGCAGGTGGAGCCTACTTAAGAGGTTTTTGCGTGGCCTCTCTTCAACTCTAATAAAGACAAGCGTTTCTTAGACTTCATCTACCCCCGAACTTGCATTCGTCGCGACGACAAAGCTCTTTCGGCTCTGACAGAACGTCCGCTGCGCCA